>MINK01188435.1:0-12628 GCA_001735545.1 Phormia regina
AATTTTCGTTAAAAATTTTATTTCTATAGAAAATTTTCGTTAAAAATTTTATTTCTATAGAAAATTTTCGTTAAAAATTTTATTTCTATAGAAAATTTTCTTTAAACATTTTATTTCTATAGAAAATTTTTATAAAAAAATTTTATTCCTATGGAAAATTTTTATAAAAAATTTTATTTCTATAGAAAATTTGCATCAAAAATTTTATTTCTATAGAAAATTTGCATCAAAAATTTTATTTCTATAGAAAATTTTCGTTAAAAATTTTATTTCTATAGAAAATTTTTGAAAAATTTTTTTCTATTGAAAATTCTCTCTATAGGAAATTTTCGTTAAAGATATTCTTTTTATGGAAAATTTTCGTTAAAAATTTTCTTTCTATAAAACATTATCTTTAAAAATTTTATTTCTATAGAAAATTTCTATGGAAAATTTACGTTAAAAAATTTCGTAAAATAATTTTCGTTAAATTTTCGTTATTTATATGAGAAATTTTCGTTAAAAAATTTCTTTCTATGAAACATTTTCTATAACTTTAAGTTTTCCCAAAAACTTTAAATTATAATCTCAATTTTTTATAAGAAGTGAATTTATCAAAAAATTTTCTATAAACAAAAATTTTATCATAAAATTAGTTTGGATGCAAAATGTAATCTGAATTATTGATTGGAATTTCAATAAGAAATAGTTGTTTATTGAAAATATTAGAATTTATTTATTTCATTATTGTTGTAAATGCATACATAATTCATAGAAAGTGCACATGCTCGTGCCAAACCACGAAATAAATAACAACTGAGTCATTTATTAACAAATAAAGTACGAAAAAAAAATCTAGAAAAATAATTCTAATAAAATATTCAAACAATGTCTTATGAGATAATGACAGTAATAAAACAAAAATAAAAAATGAAGCAGTTAAGTTTACAAAAAATGTATTTCTATTAAAATAAAACACTGAAAGAAATTTTTGCCTTAATAACAAGTAAAGTATTTCCTATACTTGAAATTGCTTTAAGTTTTTGTAACACAAGGGGCAATTTTTTTGGGGTCTGATAATCGCATAACAGAACCTTAAAATTGTTCATAATAAGTGATGGAGAAAACTTTGTTTTATTCTAACGTTATTGCCAAAAACTATTTATTTAGATGGTAAAAAAAAAATCACAACTAAAATCGAAATTTAATGATATTAGTTAAAATAATTATTATCATTCACTTCATCTAACCTTGACTCAATAATATTTATTGGCTTATTATTGTTACTATTTTATCGTTGTTGCTTTTTTAAAGCTTTTTCTCTATATTAAGTATTTGTTACCTAGTAAAATAATAAAAAAAAAAACAAAAAAAGTAAAATTAAGTTTCATTTATTTAAAAAAAAAAATTAGCTGCGCAATATTTNNAAATTTTATTTATTTAAAAAAAAAAAAAAAAAAAAAATAGCTGCGCAATATTTCTAAACATTGCACAGTGGGACTATATTAGGATTATAAGATACAAAAGTAATAAAATCGACAAAACTTTTAATATTCACGCTGGTTTAATTTGTTACCCTGTGTTTTTTCCTGTAATATAACAAGGTGACTATAAAATATATTTTTTTTTAATGATAAGATCCTCCTTTACAACAATTTATTCATACATTTTCCTTCATTCCGATCAGAATATTAGGAAATAAGAAAACTATGAGCAAAATTGTGACGTTTAAATCCACTGTGTTTAGTTACAAAAATATACTAAATTATGTGGGTATTTGTTAAATTATATACGGTACCAGGGAATTTCACACACATATTTCCTTTACTTCTTATACCGCTTCCCCCTCAAATATTTTTTAACAAACATGCACTTACCTACCAAAAACTAATAATAATAATAGAATAATTTGAAATGTTATTACTGCCACGACACTCATCATTCATATTTATAAAATGTTGTTGTTATTCAATGTGTTAAAAATTGATGATAATGATGATGATGATGATCATAATTGTTAACATCATTATGATGATAATGATACTTTGGCTGACTGTCATTATTATCACTCACTAATCATTTTTATTTTTTCTTCTTTATTTTCAATAACATTTTTTTTTTTTATATTTTAAAATCTATATAATCTGGGTGTGGTACGATAATGCAATTTTATTTAATGGAACTATATATATATAAAAAAAAATTGTTATAAATGAATTTCTTTCGTATTAAGAATTTACTCTTTGTGGTCACAAAAGAAAAAAAATTAAATAAATTAAATGGATATTTTCTGAAAACTTGAAACGATCTGTTTAAATATTTTTATGTTAAATATTTTTCTTCTACGTTTTTATGCAAAATTTTCTTTCTCTCCCAAAAGTTTATTATTTTTTTTTTTAATTATGAAAATTATTTACTGATATTTGTCTATTTAAGTATTTTTATATTTTGCTAATTAAAAATACAAATATTTCATTAGCATTAAATTGTTTAATTTATTATTAATAATCGTACACTTGTTTAAATAATATTATCTACTTCTCCTTTCTCTAATACTCCTCTCCCTGAAGCACTAAAGAGATTTATTTTGCATTATTTTATGACAACAATTTATTGAGTTTGTTTTTAGAATTTTTAATGTGATTTATTTATCTAGATATTTATAATGTGTAGCAGCTACACAATTATTATTATTATTTTTTTTTGTTTTAATTATTTGTATAAAAAATTAGCTTTTAATTTATGAGCTCATGGTTAGACCCTAATAATGAAATGAATCGAAATTTCAGGGATTTGTTTACAAGATTTTTTTTCAAAGTTTGCAGAGTTATACTAACATAATCATGAGGATTATGTTTAATTCTGTGTCCAAAGTTGTGCGCTCTGCTCTGCTACGCTGGTGTAAAATATTATATAAATCCAACCAGCATATTAGAAGCTACGAATTTATTTATAAAAACGTTCAATTCCTCCCCACTGTACACTGTTTTGTCGGGTTTCAGCCAGACTTTAGCCCCCATAGCTCCGCTCTTAAATGGTAACAAAACGGTATCAATTCAAGAACATTTACAAAATGAAACTTGCTTAAGATTTTATAAAAATAATGTAATAAATTGTTCATTACTTTCTATAGCAAACAGAGAAGTTGTATAAAAACCTTAGCGTAGGCTAGGGATGTCAATCAGTAAAAATATACTTGTATTTGTGAGAGTGAAAGAAATTGACTTAAAGAAAATATGGGTTTATTAAATAAAATACGTCCGTTATACATAGTTCTTCGTTCTTCAATATAACTAATTTTTTATACACTTTCGTCTTCCTTACACTTAAATTTGTTAAAATTTGAGTAAAAAATGTCATTCCCCCCAGTTTATTTGAAAACATTAATATAAAAAAAAAAGAAATTTATTACCAAACAATAAATTTCGATAATTTTTTATAGTGGATTTTGTATTCCTTGCACTCTCAGCAACGATTAATGAAAGAGCGTAAGAATATGAGTGTGAACTCACGCAGCACAATTGGTCTATGAAATTGACATCTCTAGCGTAGACTAACTTTCTGGCAGCACAAAAATTCTCTAAAAGCTTTAAGATATTTTATTATGCCTCTCATAGATTTAAGGTAAAATTATGATAATATATAAGAATAATAATTTAAATACTTTTTACCTACCTACTCTTAAAATAACTATGTAATCTACTAGGCCATCAGGCTTTTTTGATTTGATTGATTTTTCAATAAATATATAATATTCTCTAATACACTGAAAGATAATTTTGTTAAAAACATCTATAAGTGTGCTAAATAGTTTTAAATGCAAATTTTTTTTGGTTATAAATTTACATCTCCTAAACTACTAGTTGGATCGAAATGGAATGAAAGGGAAATTTTTAGGAGACGAATGAAGCTTTCAGTAAAATCATATTGTAGGCATCATGTTATATAACACAAGATAAACCTACAAACTGTTAAATTTAACCATCTCGAGGTAGAAAAACTTTACACCCTCTAGATTATATTGTGTTATCACAGGCGAACTAAAAGATGATATTTTCTACAACACTTTTCATCCGATTCGACAAATATTTTAAGAGGCACAGATTTATTACCAAAAATTTAGCAACTATTTTGAGAACGATTATTAAATTTATAGAGTTTTACAGTATTTTATATCTGCTCAGGTTTATTATCTTTAAAACAGTCTGACATTAGTTTTTAATAAGGTCAAGAGTTATTTAAATAAGGAATTTCATTTAAAATTTCAAACAAAAATTTTTGAATTTTCTTTAATTAAAAAACTTTCCTATTGGGTGTTATTAGCTTTTTGTATAAAATTTACAAATAAATTTTTTACACAATTCTCTTAACAAATTGTGTATAATTAATAAAAAATTATTTGTTTGTTAACAACATTAACAAAAAATAAAAGAAAAAGAAATAAATAACAAAACATGATAATAATTAAAAATAATAATAAAATATTTATATTTAAAAAAATTATTGTATTATTATACAATATAAATAATATAAATATGAAATGCACGAAACGCAAAACTAACTGCTGCTGCAATAAAAACAAAAAAAAATATATAATTGCTGTTGCAAATGCATTCATATACTTCATGCAATTGTTTAAAAAAAATACAATTCATTCAAATACACACACACACACACTCATACATTTATTTATTCATTCATTCATATTATAGCTGCTATTGCTATTTATTTACAATAACCAAACAAACCATTTTAACAGCAACTATAGGTTTGGTTGGCTTTACAAACCCTTTCTGTTGAGTGTAGGATGGTTGGTTGGTTGGTATTTTGGTTTTTGAGAGAATTAATTTATATGTTTGTTGTATGAAATGATTGAGGGGAAATTGGTAAAATGAGTATGGTAATAATAATTGTTGTTTTTATTGTTGTTGATGCTGACAAGAGCAAGAGCTAAAATATTTGTTATTTATTACTTGTACTACAAATATACATTTATTTATTGCTTGTTGTTGTTGAACTACAGTGTTGCAAAAATTACAAATAAGTTAGGGATTTAAAAGTTTTTTTTTATATTAAAGTATTAAGAACATAAAATTTTGTTTATTATTTCAGAAGTTTAAAGGTATTTGTATTAGATTTTCACATTAGAAAATTACTTATAGTAAATCTCTAACTTTAATGTTATAATTTTAAGCAATAAAAATATTGCTATTTATAGTTATTTTTTTTTTTTTTAATTTCGGCAAAAATTATAAGAAAAATTTTGACATTTTTTTTAAAATTTTTTTTTTAACAACTAATTCTTTTATATGCCTGTGGTATTTTTGTATTCAGCTTAAATGCCTGCATTTTCCCACACCAGCATTTAACAATCAATTTTTTTTTATTAATCATTTGTTGTTATAATTTTGTTATTGTATTGTATTTGTTTAAAAGAATTAAATAATTGTTTTTTTTTTTTTTATTGTTCATTCTCTCTTTTTTCTTCCCTCTCTTCTGAATATGTATTCAATATTTATTTATATTGACAGTCTTACTTAGTCTGTGTAAACTACTGCTACTCTTTGCAATTGCAGTTTCCAAAGAATCCATTTCAATAAAAATTGGCTTAATAGTTTTAATTAAAAAATTTTGTTTGCAAAATTTTTTTTTTTTTTTAGTTTATAAGAAAATTAAATATTTAACTAGATTGTGTTGTATTTCTTAAGAATTTTATTTTCTAATAGCCTTTTTTTTTCTTTTCATTTTAGGTAAGTTTTGAATTGGAATATGAATTTTTTATTATAAAATAAATAACAAAATGATGAAATAATGTTTGTCTGGGTATGTCAATGTATTTTTGAAATTGTTATAATTTTAGCTTTATTTGGAAAAATATATTTAGAAATATTTTTATAAATATTTAAAATGAGAATAATAAGGAAGTACTGTAAAAACTTGCTATATAAAAAGAATTTTGCCACCATAAATTCGCACAAATATGGTTTTCTTTAATAAAAAAATTTAAAGAAAATCTATAAATTTTCATTTTATTAAAGAATTTTGTATAAATTTCCTTTTTATAGGAAAATTTTCGTTATAATATTTTTTTTTTTTTTTTTTTTTTTTTTTTTTTTGTGCAAGAAAATAAATTTCTGTTTTACATGAAATTTTGGATAAATTTATTTTTTATAGAAAATTTTAGATAAATTTTTTTTATTTTTTTTTTTAAGGAAATTTTCGTTAAATTTTTTTTAGTAAATTTTCGTTAAAATTTCGTAAAATTTACTTTATTTACGATAAATTTCCTTTTTATAGCAAATTAACAATTAATTTTTTTATTTATAGCTAATATACGATACATTTTATTTTTTATTGACAATAAATTTTCTTTCTCTAGAAAATTTGCGATAAAATTTCTTTTTATAGAAAATTTACGATTCATTTTCTTTTTCTAGAAAATTTACGATAAATCTTCTTTTCATAAAAAACTTACAATAAATTTTCTTTTTATACAAAATTTACGATTAATTTTCTTTTTATAGAAAATTTACGATAAATTTTCCTTCTGTAGAAAATTTGCGATTAATTTTCCTTCTGTAGAAAATTTACCATAAATTTTCTTTTTATAAAAAATTTACGATAAATTTTCTTTTTATAGAAAATTTACGATAAATTTTCTTTTTATAAAAAATTTACGATAAATTTTCTTTTAATAGAAAATTTACGATTAATTTTCTTTTTATAAAAAATTTACGATAAATTTTCTTTTATTAAATTTTAAATACTAGTGAGTATATATATATTTTTTTTTTTCAAAATTTAATATGCCTATAAAACGGTGCCTCCTTAATGTGTTTTTTTTTTTTCTTCAAGAAAATTAATTTTTATGCAAATTTTGCATTTTTTTATAATTTATTTACTTTTTTTGCTTTAAATTGTCAAACGTCTCGCATTGATATCCCGATTGTCTATAGTATTATGTCTCGTCTGTGTCATCATCATCAGTGACACAGACTCCAACAACAAACAATAATAACTATATTGTGCAAGTTATTAAAATATATATTTTTTTGTGAAACTTTTAATAGACTAAAGAGGTTATAAAGGATACACTGACATGAAAGAATTTAAATATTAATGCAAAATTCATTTTTTCAAAAGGTTTTATTTATTTTATTTAAATAGAAATATTTCATTGAATATATATTTTTTTTTTTTAATAATTATTTTAACAAAATATTTTTTTAAAGATTTAGTTTTCGAAATTAAGAAATTTAGCTCTTAATTTCGAAAGTTGTTCTATATTATTATTTAATTCATCGAATAAGTATTTTAATTGAGTTCCTTAAATTTTCCACACAACCCTGGTATTTTTATTTTTAATAAAACAATTGTTTTTGTTGAACAAAATATTTTTTTATTGTTTTTTCTTTTCTTATTGTTCTATTTGACACAATTATTTATTATTTTTTTTGTCATTGAATCGGGCCAGAAATAACAGAAACAATTGCGAGGAATTTGAAAAAAGTATAGTACTTAATCGTTCATTCAGTTCTCTCAGTCTTTTATTATTATTTTTTTTCTGAACACTCAAACGTAATAGTATTCGAGCCATCAACATTTGTGACAAATATTTTTTTTTTTTTTTCATGAATATTATACGTCATTTGCCATGTCATGTCAGGTACTTGGTTTCATGTTTTATTCTTATTTTAACTTTTCAATTTGAATAAAATTTTAATCTTTTGTTATTTTCGATTATTGCAAAAATATCATGATTGAGCAAAAAATTAATAAGGGTAGAATATATTTGAATGGGATGGATGTAGAACTTTAATTTTGTGGTCTCTATTTTTTATATTATAAAAATCTTATTTGTTATTTTAGTAACTAAAAGAATACATATTTTTATCAAAGTTATTTGAGAAATATTATATTTATTAAATTTTCACCTTAATGTATGCTTTAATTTTGCCTTTTAAAATCATCCTGAAAGTATGCCTTATTTAATATACCCTAAATAATTAATATTCTTTAGGCTAATTATTTATTAAATCTTTTAGAAATAAAAACAATATTTTCTTACTTAAAAAGTAGAAAAGAGTTTTTTATTCCGAGTCACCAACTTTGACCGACTACTACTAATTAAAAATTCTATAGCTTCATAAAAATATTTTACAAAATACATTCATTTTCACTAAATAGCTTTACAAGAATAAATATAAGCGTAGACATTTTCTAAAAAAAAAAAACACAAGGAATAGTGACATTATGACTTGAAGTTGAAAAACTCTTTGTCTCTCTGTGAATAAAACCAACAACGACAACAACAAGAAATGAATGAAAATGCAAATGAATGAAAACAACTTGACGCTATTTTACTTCCGTGTCATTATCATAATTTCCTGTTTATGCTAAAAAGAACTGCAGGTATAGTAAATTTTTAAACTCTGCTTAAAAGAGAAGGAAGAGTGTTGAAGGCAGTGCTTTTTATTTTAAGGAAACTTTACTTTTATTTTCCCAGACATTCAACTGTATTTCTAGCAATTTTATTTTATTTCCTTTACTTATTTTATAAACGTGTTTAATTTATATTGTTTAGAACTTTAGCATTAATTTTCTCACACATTGAATTTGTTTAATAATAAAGTTGGTGGAAAGGAAAAAAGGTGTTAAGTTAAGATTTTATTTGTTTAATGTATATTTATATGTATGTGTTGGATTTAAAGTGGCATTTAAGAAAGTTTTTTGGGCTTTAAATTTCATAGAACTATTATGATGATATTTGGGTGAAAAGAACCAATCAGGTTGATATAAATTAATAATCTACGATCTCTCTAATCTACTCAGAAAGAACTAACCACACTGAACCATAACAACCAAAACGCACCATTACAATTAAATGTTACGTATACGCTCATATGGATATATTGTAAAAGAATGAATTTGATGTGATTTGATCTTAGTTGTCAGTTTGAGACCACATCAATTAATTGGAAAATAACTCTATTTTTATATACTTGTAATAGTTTATTAGTTTTTGAAAAGTAGGAGAAATTTTGCTTTACAAAACTTAATTCATTTGGCTTTTATATATTTTTTAAATTTAAAAAATTTACAAAATTTTGTTTGTAAAGCTTTTTAAATGATTTTTGTAGGAGTTTAAGATCGATATATATTTTATATACTACATAGAAAATAATTGCGAAAATATTATGCCAACATGAGTTTATATGCAATTAAAATAAAGTCGTTTAAAAAATTTCAATTTTTCATGAAATCTGCTCTCCTGTATTCGTATTTGTCCGGATGGGAAGCAGCTTAGCATCAAACCGTTCTAAATCTTTTTCTTAATAATATACCGTCAATTAAAAAAAAAACTTCCATGACATTTTTTTATTAATCGATAAAAATTTAACTTTTTTTCTAAAATTCACCATTTTCGACTTAAGCCTGATGTAGGGTGCAAACATAAATCAATTCAAAATTTCGTTATTAAACATTTATGATGCCTTGTCCTATCGAATATATAACGAAAAAAATTTTACTTTTACGGAACTTTGGTAAATAAGTGAAAGAATTCCACTATGTTTTTGTAAAAGATAACCATTTTTTATACTAATTTCAAAGTGTTGACTTTGAACATTTTTCACGTCTACACGAATTGAGCTAATCCAAAAATTTTTTCAGCATATTATTTTGAAATATGTAACGAATTACAGCATATTTACAAAAAAATTTACCTCATATATCTCAGGATTTATTCCCGAAAATGGAAAGCGAGTCACTTTCAGAAATATTTTAAACTTTTATGTGTTATCACAGGGTGATTACAATATGATTTTTCTGAAAGACTAAGCTGAAGTTTTAGTTTTAGAGATACAGATTTATTACCAAAAATTTTTCGTTTGACCACACTGTGCTACGTTGGGATTTAATTCTGAATTATAAGATTCAATAAAAATTTAGAATTACCTGATGATCTCAAATTGGAGCTACTTTGAGCTTATCTAAACATCTCAAATTAAAGTTAAATTAGTAATTTCTTAAGTCCTCAGATTAGACTTAAATTAAGACCTCAAATTATAACTAATTTATGACAATTCGAAGGCCTGTGATTGAGGTTAATGAAAATTATAGAAATGCTTAAAGCTATCTTAGCACTTTATTACGGCTTCATAACTATTAAAACTTAAAAAAAAGTTTAAAAATTAAAGTCTACTTTTAGTAGGCTTTATTAAATATTTTAAAACATTAAAATCGTTAAGAAAATAAATTGTTTTATTATCTTCTCCAAATAACAGTTCTGTTTATTTTCCAAAATAAAATTTTCTTTTGTGTCTTTTTCTTTCATTGACTAGACACTTTGTATTGATTTTTGTTTTATTCGCTTATTTTTCCTGCAAGCCAAAAGGGAAAAAAGCCTTTAATTTTGCTCTATTGAATATGAAAAAAATGTAAAATTGGCTTTGAGCCAAAAAAAATACTACCCAGAAACCAAAGAAGAAAAAGCCATAAAAAGGGAAATCAATTGTTGGCAACTAGATTTTTAACTACAAAACGAACTTATACACTCGTTATTATTACCACCAACTCTAGTCTCTTTGTTGCTTAACTAAAACTAAAATTTATGAAAAAGGTCAAGAAATATTTTATTTTTGAAAAAAAAAAGAAAAAACTAGAAAACATACGACTCATTTTAAAGATGGCACCAAAAGTCTCTGACAAATTCTTTTAAATTTCAATGGAAATATTATAGACATTTTCTAGAGTTTTGTAGCAAATAAGCAAAAGTGTTTTAGTTTTATATTGTTAATGGTTTTTCTTTTCAAGTATTTCAAAGGATTATGAAATTGTTTAGAAATTTTAAAAAGGATTTTTCGCAAAATAAAAGGAAATGCAATTTAATTTAATTTAATTTGTGTGTGTTAATAGTAAATTGACAAAAAAATTTATTTCTTAACTTAATTTAAGGGAAATATTCAATAGGATTTTTTTTGCTTTTATTTGATTTGCAAAAAAAAAAAAATCAATCTTGGAAAATCTAGTTAGAGTATTAAATAATAATCATTTTTAGAATGAAGAGAAATATTAAATTTATACTTTAAATAGTGACTAAAAATGGATTAGAAAATTACATAGCTTTAAAAATTTGATTTCTTGCGAATTACGAATTTTAATGAATTTCTAAAAGAACAAAAAAAAATTTGAAGATAGTTTTAAAAAAAGACAGTTTTAATTTCTTATCTTTTAAATCCAAAACCAAGAAGTAGTTTTCGAAATATACTTCATTATGTTATGCAACCTCCTTAATTTTACAAATCACGATTTATCACGGAAACTAGAGTCAATTTAAATAAAAAGTCCGATCATATTGGACACTTTAATTATTATTAAATAATAATTTTAATACTAATTAACAAATAATATAAGAATGTTTTGTGCAGTTTACTGCTACTGAAGTTTTAATAATTTGGAAAGGCCACCAATTAAATTTACATATTACAAAAGAAACTTTATCGATTTTCGTTAAGTGGGTGATGGTTTGGTTAAAACCCCTATGAAGACTTGCCATTTTTTCTCTAAATCATCTAGTTGTAAACCACATCTTGCACTCATTACTGTAAAAAGTTGTAATAAATTGAAGAGTTTTTTTTTTTTTTTTTTTTTTTTTTTTAAAAAAAAGGTCCCAAATACTTACCTCATTTCTGGATTTTCCCGCAAACTAAAAAGTAGGAAATTGTTATCATAAGAACCAGCTATTAATTGAAATCTTTATCTTTCTTTATGCCCTCTAAATATATATTTAATTTATTCTCCATTATCTAGATTGGTAACAACCCCTACTTTCTCATTATAAGGAGAATATATATGCAGTAGACAATCCTACTGTATTCAAGAAAAATTAGACACAAAAAATGGACTGAGAAATACCTTTTTTTTTAATTTTGTTAATCTGTGCAGTTTGAATTTTTCTTATAATTTAATTTTTTAATTATTGTTTATTCAAAAGTAATTGTTTTTTTATTAAACTTATCTACAACTAAACATATAAAATCTTTAGAAATATTTAAGAAAATATATATTTTATTTCATTATCAAGTAGTCATTGAGTGATTCCTTTTCAAAACGAACATCAATCGGATGTAACATCTCCGATTTCAATGAAATTCTCTACATGCATTGACCATTGCAAGAGTTTCCGAATCATGAAATTCCAGACCCATGTTTCTTCCCTGTATGGAAATATAATGGTTTAAAAAACGAAAAAAATATTAAGAACTTTACAAATGAATATCTATTTAACTACTAATAACTTCTTTAATATACATGGTAGATCTTAAGTTGTTGTTGCATATTATAGACAAAGGTATTACCTTCATAACGATATATACATAGTTTGTACATCAAAAGTTCGTAGCTAAAAGTTAGAGATAAAAAAAATATTAAAACTATTATTAAAATTTCTCCATATGGATACAAAATTTCAAGTTGGAGTCATATTTAGTTTAGGAGTTATGGACAAAAATAAATACCAAATTTTAATAACCCTAAGCTATAGAAAATTAAAAAAATTTATTAGTGTAGTTCTTAAAAACAGGAATTAACCTTAAAATGATATATAGTGAGTTAACATTAGATCGAAAGTTCAAAGGTCAAAATAAGA
>MINK01188437.1:2242-13113 GCA_001735545.1 Phormia regina
TTTTTGAAGTTATGAAATAAAGTCATAACTATACATAGAATTTGGAAAGAAAATATATATTCCCTTAGATACTAACAATGGAGTTATTATTTGTTTTATGTTTTATGTTAGATTTATTTACAGTTTTATTGAAAATATCTACGTGTACCTGGAAATATGTAAAAATACAGTGGTGGACAAAAATAGTTTTCTTTCTTCTGAAAGCGAAAATAGGTTGATTAAATGAAGTTTTACAAACTAAACTGAATCTGTCTATTTTTTAAAATTTAATTTATCTAAGTTTTACAAAATGTTATCGAGTTATATAAGTAGAATTCCATCTAGACTAAATTTTTAAGGATTTTTTGTCGACCAGTGTAATTCTTTTATATACAATCCATAATCTATCGATATTAATAAAAATCCTAATTAAAACGTTTTACAGTTTTCAAAAACCATCTGATCAAATAAATATTTCATATTTTATTTTGTAAAATGTTATGTGTTTATTAAATATTTCTTTATTAAAGAGGCCAGCCACAATGATGGCACACAATCTTTTCCAACAAATAAACGAAAAAAATCCATTTAACTACAAATTACTATTTGCTCATGGCTATGAAATGTATCCATACGCCCCCCTCCATAAAAAAAATTGAAAACGTAAAAAACAATGCAAATATTTTTCACTTACCTGATCTGCCCGTTGGTATTGTTTGTACAGCTGTTGTTGCTGACAATGTCTTATCCGTTGGTAGGACTACAGGCGGTACTGGCAAAGGACTTACTGTTGATGTTGTTGTTAAATCACAGCATTCTCTTTCAGGAAATTCACTACAACGTACCAATTGTAAGGCGCCAAATATGGCAAACCATAGAGTCAGACAACAAGAAGAAGATGATAAAATTTTCAAGTTTTTTATTTTAAAGCGGGTCATGATGATGATGATGCCACCACCAACGATGACGATAAATATGATGATGAAGACGACGCTGACGTCAACAACAACAAGGCAATACTATACACCAAAAACGACAACAACGTAAATTTGTTTATTATTTTGATAGTTGTTGTTGTTACTGTTTGTGTTGCTATTGCTTTTTTTGCTACTGTTGCTAGTATTGCTGATAGTGCTGTTGCAAGTACTTTAATTGTTATGGTGATTATATTGTTGCTAAAGTTTATGTTGTTGATGTGTTTTACTATCTTTTTCGTCTTTTAGCAACAAATATTTTTTACTTTAACTTTTTCTTTTACTTTAATATTTTGCTGTTGCCTGCAAACAGCTTGCCTCAATAAGACTGACATTCAAAATGTTGGGATAGTGAACAGGAGCAGGCAGGCGAGCAGGCAACGTGTGTCTTTTACAGAAAAAAAATAAATAAAAATAAAAGCTGAGTGGAGTTTATTTTGTAGATTGTTGCAATAACAGATTTTGTTGTTGCATTAAAGTTTTTACTGTTGCTGTTTGTATTTCTGCTGTTGCTTTCTTTACTTTCAGATTATTGTAGTTGATAGCACGCAACAACACATTGGATATTAAAATTGTTTGTGCTGTTGTTGATGCTGAGTCTGATGTTGTTTTTAACTATATGTTTTTTTATTTTTATTTCGGCTGATTTTATTTATTTTTATAAAGAGTTTTAAAAGGGATATTTTTATGCTTGCCAAAGAGATTGAAAAATAAAATAGTTTTATGGGATTTCTGTGATTTCGGCATACTTTTCCCCTTTTTTTAATCTTAAAATAAGATTCTAAAAGGACAAAAGATTTTATAATATTTTTGTATATTTTGTTTGCATTTCTAAAGTAAAAATATTGCAAGTAAAGCCATTCGTTTATTTAGTTTGTTTTTCCTATTTTTGATTTTATTTAGGTTTTTATTTATTACTTACATTGTGGTGTTCATTTTCGAAACCAAACAAATTTTAATTTCATGTTAAAAAAATATATCCTTAAAAATTATGGTATCGTTTTGTATACATATATATTTTTTTAATTGTATTTAAACTTTATAAAAATATAATAATGAATTTTGATTGAAATTTATTATTAATACATATTTAAAAAAAGCTAAAACACGTTAAAGGCAAGCGCAAATGTTTTATTCAGCTTGGCCGAAACTATATATATTCTGTCTCCCTAAATCTTAGATCGTTCTAAAATCAGGACATAGAAAAAATACACTTTACGAGATCTTAAATGATTATTTATTCAAGTAACACACGGAAAGACAAAATCAATATATGTTAGACTGGGGAGCATTCACCACTTTTATGCTTGAAATGCTACTGTTCAAATATTATTAAACTTTCTTTAGTAATAAAAATCTTGATATGTTGGCTTGTATTTAAGCCCTTTTGATCCTAACTATCTTCATGTTAAGTTAATTTATATTATGAATTTGTGAAGAGACTAAAAATGTCGTAGCAACCACATCCCATGGGGTAACATGGGAATAACACTAAACATTATTTGAATTTAAAATAGCACTGGAGAGCCATTATATACAGTAAAATGTGCCCATGTAGTAAGAGTTTCGTATCTGATTACAAGGTTCCTGTATGATATGTTAAATCGGCCCACCAGCACTTTGACGGATGTACCCCAGTAGGAGTACTGCGCGCAATTGATAATCTTTTTCACTCTTTAAAGAAGTTTATTAAAACATATGTTGCAAATTCTTGTACTTTTTTTTTCAATCTTATTGCACATTAAAAAATCGTTGATCAATTCCAAATATTTATTAAAGTTATAACAGAAAATAACCACTGAGAAATATTTACAAGAATATTCAAAAAAGTGTTAATTACGTCTATCTTCGAACAACTGTTTGTTGAAAAATTTAAAACTTAATAGATGATGATCTATGACAGAAAAAAAGAAAATGAATTATTCAAACAAAAAATTTTACTTCGTTTTCAAGATATGTGCTCCTATGTCGAATGCACAGCCTTAATATATATTTTTTTTTTTGTCTATCAAAGTGAATTGAAAAATTTGAACGGCGAAAAGTAAATTTTCTGATCACTGAATTTGAAAAAAGAAGATCTGGCAAAACAATAAATTTCTTTTACTCAGTGTATATATTCTTTTAATTAATTTCGACAGAAAACTGTTAAAACATACAACTTGTAATTATGGGATTTTGTAATTTTAGTCTGACATAGAGAAACGGAACTGGTTCAAAACTTTTCAAGTGACGGGTTCTGATAGATAAAGTGAAATACTATNNCCTTCAGTAAATCTCTTCCGAAATATTCTCTCTGTATGTAAAAAAAAATCTCTGAATCGTAAATCTAAACAAAAACCTTAATCTGTATAAAAGAAAGTAAATTGAAATAAAATATACATCAGCACTTGAAGTAAAACTACTAATATTTATTTTATTTAAAACTCTATGATTGTTAATTGAAGGCTATTAAATTGAGGTTTCTCAACAACTTTGCCACTTTTATTACACCAAAAAAAAAAAACTTAAGAAAAACTAATAAAATTTAACACACATAACTAAATATTACAAACAAAAAACACACATACACTCTGCTAAATAACAAATATTTTACACTTTTCATAAAGAAAATTACAAAAAGTAATATAAAAAATCCTTAAATTATAGACAGAAAATTGCACCAATAAAATATAAACTGAAATAAAAATAAAACAAACAAAATATAAAATAAAATGAGCGCAATGGAATAAAAATCCTTAAAGTACTAATGGCCTCAAAAAAAATATATTTTGCGAACTGTAAAAAGTTTTGTTTTATTAACTATTTTTTTGTAAATGCGGTTGCTTTTTTTTCAAAATATATAAGTTCTTTGTTTAAATTATTTTTTTTCCATATTATTTTATTTTTTTGTTTGTAATCTTGTCTGAAATTATCATGATGTTATAGATGTAGTTTGTTTTATTGTATGTTTTTTTTTGTAATAGAAATGTGTATGTATACGTTACAATTACATGTTATATGTATGTGTAAGTGTTTAAATAAAAAACTTTTGTAAATTATTTATATTTATTCTACAAATTGCTTGTGTATATAATAGTTTGTTGTTGTTATGTTATGTTTTTTTTTAGTTTTATTTTTTCATACATTTTTTAATTACAATGTCTGCCATACTCGTATTAAGTTGTTTTTATTCTGCTGCCGCTGTTAATTTTCAATCTGACACAGTTTGTTTTTTTATTTGTTTTTTTTTTTTTTAATTTTTTTTATAATTTTTTTCCTCAAGTTTTATTGTGTTCATGTATGTTAAAATTATACACACTATTATGTGGTATTTGAGAGATTAAAGCTGTTATTTCGTTAAAGAAATAATAAAAAACTTCCAAAACTCAGAAAGAAGGCAATGATCTACTTTTGGTATTTAGTAGGGTATCCAATTAATCGGGGTTCCAGATTATTCGGTTTATTTGACAAATAATTATTCGAGGTTTTAAGTTTATCGGTTAATAACCGATTAATGACAAATTATTCGATTAATCGAATTGTTTTGGTAATATAAATTAGACATATAAATAATGCTATTTATAAGATTTAATCTATTGAAATAGTTTTTTTAGACACTTAATATATATATCACCCATCTGTTTCAGAAAATTGGACTTTATGCTTAATATTATAAACGTTATTCAAATTAAAGTTTAATAAATCAGTATTTTTAATATAACTTTTCTTATTTTTTGTAACAGAATTATATTTTGTTATAAATATATTGTAATGTTCATAGCCTCATTATCCTTGCAGGATCCAAAGGAAATAATATTTCAATGTCGCATTATGTTAAATAAAGTGCCCCAGTAAACAAATAATATTCAGAGGAGTAAATAAGAACCTTAACGTGGTATCCAGAGATAATGCAAAGTCGGATGAAAAATGGAACATATTCCATTTTTGATACCTATTTAGTGATAAGAAAGTCATTTTGAGTGAAATTATATTTCATTGGCACTTTTATTTAGCACAAAACATTAAGTGTGAAATAATACTTTATTTATTNNTGGTTTATTCGTTATTCAAAATTTTCAATTCGAACAGTTAATAGACCATAATTAATCGGATAACCAAATAGCAGTTAATCGATTGGATACCCTAATGTGTAGGTTATCTATTTTAGTTTAAGAGATATTCGGGTCGACATAAATTTTTAGCTCATTTTTATTATTTTTTTTTAACGTGGCGGGCTTAATATTGCTCCTAGAAATATTTGGCAGGTTTCTTACAAAATTCTAAATACTGTTGCTGCAAGTATCATTTAAAAACAAGAATCTGATAAAAAGTTATATTAATGTTAATTTGAATCGTTAAAATAATTTCACAATTTTTTATTTCCTGTGTTTTTTTCAGAAAGGTGGCATTATTTATTCATTGATAAAATTTGTTTCTCTTTCCTGGCCTTTATAATTTTTTATGTTTTTTAAAAGAAATCTTAAATCAAATGTGAGTAAATAAAATCCGTTGGAGCTAAGGCAAGGGTCTACTTATAAGTCCTACACAAAACTTGTCAATTTATTTCATATTTTTTTTTTTTTTTTTTTTTTCAAATTTGTAATTTTGGAATTATTGTAAAGTGCAGTGTCAATTAAATACCTCTGTTATATAAGGAACAAAACAATTAAGCTGGGGTTTTCATTATTATTTTTATTATATTAATTGACAGAATTATTTCGATAACCGAAATTATATTACTAAACATATGAAATAACACTAGGTTTATTCAAATTATAATTCTTTTGCTAATAACATAGGATTTATTCGATAATTCTATCACCCATTGTTTATAAAAAAATTGGACTTTCGAACTTTTTTTCCAATTCAACTTAAATATATTCATGCCTTACAAAAATCCATAGGTAAAAAATAATTGTCTGTCACAAAGTTCAAGAAATATTAAAATTTATCTTTCACTACGGAATTTTATTAAATAAAACTGCTTCCAGTACAAGACATAACATTACAAACGATAAGAAACTTAACTTGTGATCCAGAAGATGCAAAGACGGCAATTTAACAGGATCATTTTTTCAATGAATTAAAACATATAGCTTGGTCGTTGTGAAGGATTTTCATTTTGATACCTATTTAGAAGAGAGAGAGGAAAGTCATGAACAATGAAATTATGTTTTTATTGGATCTTTTGCTTTATTTGCATTTACTTCCTTGAGCACAATTCAATAAACAAGCCGTTGTGCACAATAGAAATAATGTATGCTGATAAAAAAGAAATTTATTGTAAACGTTTATCAAGCCACATCATCATTTTTGAATACACTGTAAGTGTCTAAAAATTTACTTATTTATTTTTTAATGGATATTTTTTAAAATGCTGTTGACATAAATTGAATTTTTAAAATAAAAAAATATAGAAATTTATAAACACCAAAAAAACTATTTTCAGTTAATTCGGTGTTTGTTCGACCACAAATATTCAGGTATTCTTATTCGAAAAATAGCATTTTCAATTATCTCAATCGATCAAAATTATCCGATAAACCCCGAATTGGCGGTTAATCTACGTGAATAACTCTATGTTACAAGCCTTACTATACCATTAGTATTTTTTAAAAGACAACTTTTGTACACTAGGGATGGTCATTTCCATGCAGAAGTCAATTGTTGAAAGAAGGGAAATAACATCTTCTTAGATTTTGTACATTTTAGTTTAAAAGAAAGTGGACTTTTCTAAATTTTTAGTTAAAGTGAAGTTTATCTATAATATAAGTTAATTCATTATTCATAGTTAGTGTAATACGAGCGTAACAACGGTTTCACTTCACGTAACCTTAATTGGCGATATTCCAAAAAAACAGTTGGGCGCGTCATCCCAATAAAAATATAAGCCATAATGCACCTATTGCCATGATACTACCTGTGTGTTGCAAATTTCGAGATAAAGCAGGCCCGTTTAAGATTTTAAGAAAGAGGGTGTAAATTGCCGTAACATCCAATCGAATTGCCTTACATTGCCACAACCATTTATTGTATTTATATATTTATTTATTTATTTTATTTATTATTTATTTATTTATTTATTATTATTACTGCTATTTATTTTTATTATTTATTTATTTATTTATTTATTTATTTATTATTTATTTATTTATTTATTTATTATTTATTTATATATTATTATTTAATTTATTTTATATTCATTTTTATTCATTTATTCATTTGTCATATTATTTATTATTTACTATATTTATTTATTTATTTATTTATTTATTTATTTATTTATTTAATTTATTTATTATTTTATTTATTTATTATTTATTTATTTATTTATTTATTTATTTATTTATTTATTTATTTTATTATTTTATTTATTAATTATTATTTATCTATTTATTTTATTTATTTATTTATTATTTATTTATTTATTATTATTTATTTATTTATTCTTATTTTTCAATAAATTATTTATTTGAATTAATTTAATATTCTTTAATTCAAACTATTAAGGCGCGTATCCAACTCAACTTCTGTGGGGGTTAAAAATAGAAACTATTCTCTCAATTGTATGTTTAGTAAACATTATTTTTCATTAGGTCGTTTTTTTATTTTTGGGGAGGATAATTTCTATTTTTCCCTCCCTCTGGATTTTTTTTTTAATTTCATTTTACTGCTAAGTGTCATTTATGAAATGATAATAATTTTTCATGAGAATAAACTCCCTAGAATTTGACCTAAGTGTAGTAATTTATACCCTGGATTAATAGTAAATCTTTTATTATGTAGAANNNAATTTTTCAATAAAAAAACTTTATTTTCCTTTTAAATAAACCTAAAAGTATTTTCAAGGTTAAATATTTAAAACGATCGATATGTGTATTATTTAATTCTCCCTTTTTTACTGTTTTAATTATTTTGGTACTTTTTTTCTCGCTATCTTTGAAATGAATCGAAAAACAAAAAGAAAAAAAAATAAGCAATAAAGTAATAAAACCACAATTTACTGTGGAATTTTTGTTCGTTTCGAAAAATCATTAAAATTATTGAAACAAACATATAAACTAACAATAAGAGAAAAAAAAAGCACACAGAATAAAATATTTTCAAGTTCTTGGTATGAAACCAGTTTCGCTGTGAGGAATGTCAATTGCTATTACTGGCTGGATGGTTGGTTGGTTGGCTGGCTGTTTGGTTGGCAGGCAGGCATGCGGTGGTGTTGATGGCATCAAATGTTGCCTTTACTTTGTTTGTTTGCTGTGCTATATTAACTTGGCAAATTCCATTTTTGATTATTATTATTATTATTTTTTTTTTTGCTGTTATACTTAACTTGGCAAATTCCCTGAAATGAGTCATTGCAACTACATAAATAGAAAACAATTTGCATTTATATATTTTGTTTTAGTTAGTTACTAGAAATATTTATTTTAAAATATTGTTGAGAGTGAAAGAAAGTGTGTAAATTATTGCTTAGGAATTTGAGTTTTTCCTTTCTTTAATGTTATTACTCGAGTGATAAAAAGTTTAAACTTTGAAGTGCAACACCTTTTATGGTTGATAAAAATAAACTGTTCATCCCTATCTTGTTTAGTTGCATAAACCAGCAAACATTTAATTCCAAGTTACATTTTTATCACTTCCAAAAAATCTATACACAGTTGAACCAAAACCGTTAAAGAAATCTCAATAAAATTTCACATATTAAGAGTCGAGGTGTTTTGAATTGACGTCAGGCGCGGATTCAGCTCAAGCTTTTGGGGGAGGAAAATAGAACGATTTACTTAGCTATTTCCTTAAATTGTATGATTTAGTACATATTTTTCATTAAGCGTACTTATCCACGGGGAGGGAAACAAGGAAATTTCTCTCCCCGTGGATCCGCGCCTGATTGACGTGGAGGACAACATATGTGTAGAGGGTCAGGGGGATAATGGGAGGCCTAGGAAATATGATCATCTAGGAGAGGTAAGTTTTTTTTAATCATCAAACATTATTTGACAAATAAAACAAGAGAATAAATTTTCTATAGCCTTTGTAGGTCCGAAAAATATGATGAAATGTAGAAGTTATCTCTTTTGGTTGAGGAAAAATTTTGGTCGAAATAAATTTTTGCTTAATTTTTGGTCTTTTTTTAGTTTCCTTTTCTAAATTGAAGATCTTAATATTGCCCTAAAATTTGTTTAAAATATTCACCAGATTTCTTACAAAATTCTAAATTACTTTAAGAATCATATAAAGACAGGCGCGGGTCCAACTCAAGGTTTTAGGGGAGGACAATAGAATTATTTTCTCAACTATTTCCCCAAAATGTTTGTTTTAGTATATATTTTTCATTAAGTGCTTTCATTTTGGGGAGGGAAATTTCCTTTTTTCCCTCCCCGTGGTTCCGCGCCTTTATAAATATATGTTTCCGCTAAAAAGTTATTTAAATTTGGAACTTTTTTTTATTTTTTCCCAAATTTTGTCAATATTTTTTTACATAAAATATAGTTTTTTTGTTCGGAATTACATCTATTTTTGATTTTCTGCTCCCCTTATGAGGACAAAAAGAAAATTACAATGAAAAAAAGTAAATTTTTCAAAATATATTTTTTTCGGATTGAGATTTTGGGCATTTTGATACAAAAAAGTGGTAGTTTTTAATTATTTAGTTTAAGGTTAAGTTTATCTATATAATAGAAGTATGTCAATATGATATCTTTTTCGTTTAAATTTTATTTAGATTTAAATATTAACATTATTTTTAAAAAAAAAGCACTTCAAAACTTAATTTTTAATGTTTCACCTCAACAAATTTAATTTATTTTTTATTATTCTCCATACCTCAAATCAACTCAAAAACACCTTAACTTTGATTTTGTGAAATTTTAATGAGATATATCTAACGGTTCACAAGTTGCAGAATTATTTACCCCAAAAAAGCGTTTTGGAACCAATGTGTATTGATTTTTTTTGGAATATCAACTAGAAGTGATAAAGAAGTGACTTCGCATCAAATGTTTGTTGTTTTATGAAACTAGACAAACAAGTGGGGGGTTGGTATGCAACAGTTAACAAGTTACTGGTATAAAAAACGTTTTGGGACCATTGTGCAATATTATTTAGCATCTTAAAATTAATTCGAAATATATATTTAGGTTTCAACGAAACCTAAATGGATAAGACACCTCGAATGCTAATGAAGTATGTAGCGGCGCAGAAAATACGTACTCCATTCTGCTGGTGTCTAATTATAGTCCACAAACTCTGCTTTGGTACCGCCAAACAGAGACAACAAGGCAATNNGTTTTATTTTACACTTAATATGAATATTAGTCCACATTTGGCTCGAAGTCTAATAAAAGACTCCTTGCCCAATTATAATGTACACAATGGTGTAGGGTATCCTATGGTGGGGCTTGACCGACTATATCTTTTTCTCTCGTTTTCATATATATTCTATTTTTTCTGAATGATTTTATTTGGTTTTCTTTAACTAATTAAACTACAAAATTATTTATTGAATTAAAAACAATTAAGTCGTTATCTTTGTCGGGTCCAAAACCAAATTTGGAAATTACAAAAATTATGTCTTTTTGTGTTTTCTTGGTCCTAAAAGTATCGACACTCTTTTCTCTCTTAAATAAGATTTTCTTAAACAACATTTAATAATTTTATAATTTTCTGAGAAATATCTTTACAGAGATGACTTTAAAATAAAAAAGAAGCCCTCGGGTTTTTTTTTTATTTGGTGATCAAGATACACACCCTACCGAGCTGGACCCATTTTATAGGAAACTTTTGACTTTAGTCTATATTTTCTCAAATCCCACAGCAGCTTAAGAATCTGTAATATGTTATTTAAAAATTTCAAACAATATCTAGGGACTTCAGGAGAACTTTGGATTTTATAGCCGAAGATGTATTTTTTTTTTTTTTTTTTTTTTTTTTTTTTTTTTT
>MINK01188440.1:0-10265 GCA_001735545.1 Phormia regina
CTGGTGGCCGATAATTAGCTGGATCAATATTTTATTTACTATATTGCTGAATATTTTTATGATAATGTTAAGAATTTTTTTATATAAATATTGATGGATTTTAATAAAAATTTTCATGTTTATCGATTAATAAAATAATGTCAAGGGAGTGTTTTTTCTTGATTTTTTGTTAATTAATTAATTTTGAATCTTTAGAAATATATCAATAAAACAGAGTTGATTTGTAGGTGTACAGCTTCGTAACGGTGTTTTCGACAAAAATACGTTTACATATCTAGGTTTTTTTGTTTGTTTAAGAGATATTAATGTCGGGATACATTGTTACCCCATCTTAAGCCTCTTATTTAACTTTTTTATTTACAGAGTTGGAAAAAATAATAGGGACGATTCTTACTTTCGCAAACAGTTTCTTTATATTAAAATTAGTCAATAAACATTATTATTTTTAACATAAACATATTAAAAATCCGTAAAGCAAAGTTTATATGATTAATTTAATCATATTGGTTTCGTGTTTATGATTTATGTCTTCGGTAAATAAATTTAGAAAATTGATTGTGGTCTTCATTGTAGTGAATCTGAAAAAAAATGTTATTCTTAAATTAAATTCGGGCGGGTTATCAGTAAGAAAAATGGCACAGATAATGGAGTGTTTCAAAACTAAAGTATTCACTGCCATTCATTCGTAAAAAAGTCATGAAACTAGAGGTACAAAACGTAAAACGTCAGCGCGTTTTGACCAAAGTTTAGTTTTAGATTTAGGTTTTTCAAAAATAAACTCTTTATGTCATCAAGTTGCCTTGAAAAATGAATTGTGTGCTTCAGTGACAACTCGAACAATAAGAAATAGACCAAAGGAAGTCGGATTTTTTCTGGGACGTTGTCCGAGAAAAGTACCACTGTTGAGCAAGAAAAATATACAAAAAAGGTTGGAATTTGCCAGGCGACACCTGTGCCATAAAAACTGGAACAGACGAAACAAAAGTTTGGATTTTATTTGGATTTGACGGAAAATTATTTGTACGTCGCTCTGCAAAAGCTGAATTTGATCCAAAATATACCAAAAAACCGTCAAACACGGTGGTGGTTCTATAATGATATGGGGATGTTTTTCAGCCTCTGTAGTTGATCTAAAAGTTTGGATTCTGGGAAAAATGAATGTTGCTGACCATATAGACATTATCCAGAATAAAATCCTTCCATTTGCTGAGGACGAAATGCCACTAAAATTGGAATTCATGGAGGATAATGATCTCAAGCATTCCATTAGAAGCTTCAATACGTGGTTTCAGCAGAATGAGGTACTGGTAATGGATTGGACGTCCCAATCACCGGTCTAAAAAACCCATTGAGCATCTCTCGGGAGTCATCAAAAATAAAATTGGTAGCTTTAAATAAAAAAAAAAACAAGAGTTGTGGGAACAAATTTCAAGACACCTGGTACTCAATTCCACCCGAGGTATGTGCTAATCTTGTGGGATCTATGAATCACCGTTGTCAGGAGGTTATAAAAAGTATTGAAAGAAATATTTTTTGGCAGAACTAGTTTCCTATTTTTGCTTTATAAATATTTTAAGTTATTAAATTTTATTTAATTTAATATTTAAAGAATAGTAAATAAAAAAGTAGGAATATATTGAAAAATTAGAGTGTACCTATTATTTTTTCCAACACTGTATTCAATAGATTTCTTGCATAATTCTAAATAATTCTTTAAAAAGTCATATCAATCTGAAGATGGCACTATAAAAAATATTTAAAATTTTTTTGTGTTTTTTTTTCGATAAAGTTAGCAACATTTATTAATTTATTTTTAAGTCCTTCGTGAAATTCTGCTATCAAATTACATTCAATAATTTTTTTTTTTAATAAATTATCAAATACTTGCATAAAAATGAATGGAAACTTGAGCTCCTCCAGCGAAATTATAGTATTTTTAATATCAGCTCCAAAAACAAAGCGTTTTTGAACCACTGTATGGTGGGGTAATGTTAACAAAATTGATATTATTGATCTGTTTAAAAGTACAATTTAAAATCCTACTGTTAATGAGTTCAGCAAAACAAGTTCTAAATAAGTATTAACCAAAAAAATATAAAAATAAATATAGCTACTTCGAAATAAAACTGTCAATTGTCATTTATAAATTGTATTGTCTAGAGCTAAGATGGATCATTTAAGAACAAATATATTTGCTGGAACAACAGCCTCGACACAATGTCCTATACCAAGTGTGGGCGTTATGAATTCATTGATTACTTTATTGGTACAGAGTTTATATGCTGCTCAGTGTAATATATCAAACCCCAACAATTGGCCACCGGATTATGCAGAGACAGCTTTGAAACACGGTTTGGAGGCTTATGATTTTGTGGTAGTAGGAGCTGGTTCTGCTGGCTCAGTAGTGGCTAGTCGTTTGAGTGAAAATCCCAATTGGAAAATATTGGTTTTAGAAGCTGGAGGTGATCCTCCTCAAGAATCAGAGGTAAGAGGCCAAGATATTTATTTTAATAAATTAGAAAACATGCATTAATGTCCTTATTGTATTTTAAGACTCTCAATTACGCTTTTAGTGTGCAGCATACGAAATACTCATACAGTTATTTTACAGAACCGAGTGAACATTCTTGTAAGGCTTTTAATGATAATCGATGCCATTGGCCTAGAGGAAAATTTATTGGTGGTACTGGTGGTATCAATGGTAAGGTTTATGTAAGAGGAAATCGTTTTGATTATGATCGTTGGTTGAAGGAGGGAAATACTGGTTGGGGTTTTGATGATATTTGGCCCTATTTTGAGAAATCTATCAGATCGGTAGGCAATAAAACTCATCCTCAAGGTTATGTTATACTAAACGAATTTCCCCGTTTTGATGAAGATATATTTTCCCTAATTTATCAAAGTTCCAGTGAATTGGGTATTCCGAAAGTCGAGGAATTTGCTGAAGGTAGCTATATAGGTTATACTGATCTTAAGGGCACTATACAGGATGGTCTAAGAGTCAGTACTGGTAAAGGATATTTGGGAAAAGTTTCTCAAAGACCAAATTTGAAAGTGATTAAAAATGCTCAAGTTACCAAATTGGAGTTTGATCATACAGGTCAAACAGTAAAATCGGTAGAATTTATTATAAAACAACAACATAAACTTAAAGTGGACATAAAACGTGAGGCCATATTATCAGCTGGTGTTATAGATTCCCCTAAATTACTAATGCTGTCGGGTGTGGGTCCAGAACATATATTAAAGCGCTTAAAAATTCCTTTAATCAAAAATCTTCCTATAGGAGAAAATCTACAAGATCATGTAAAAATAAATATATATTTACGTTTACCAGGTAATCCTCCTGATCAGAAACAAATACTCGATAGCATTTATCATTATCTAATACACAAAACTGGACCTTTAAGTTCTCAAGGTGTCAATTCTTTAACCGGTTTTATAAATACAGATCCAACAACGAATTCGCCTTATCCGGATATTGAACTACATCATTCTATAATAAGACGGGGAGATATAATGGGCATGGATTTAAATTTAAATAGTTATAAATTTAAACCTGAATTTGGGAGTGTCTTGAGAGAAAATATAGAAAATTTTGATATAATAACCATTTTTATTCTATTAGCCCATCCCATATCGGTGGGCACATTAAAACTTAAATCGTCTTCTCCCCAAGATCCACCCATTATTAATGCAAATTATTTAAAACATCAAAAAGATGTGGAAATTTTATTACGAGCCATTAAATATGTAATGAAATTGGAACAAACTCAAGCATTTCGGGAAAAACAAGTAGAAATTCTTCATATACCCATTAAGGAATGTGATAAATTTACATTTAAAACGGAGCAATATTGGAAATGTTATTTGCGTTATTTCTCTTCAACTGGTTATCATCCAGTAGGTACCGTTAAAATGGGTCCTTTACAAGACAAAAAAACCTGTGTTGATCACCGACTTAAGATTAAGGGTATAAATAATTTACGTGTTATTGATGCTTCTATAATGCCTTATGTTACCAGTGGCAATACAAATGCTCCCACTATTATGATAGCGGAAAAGGCGGCGGATCTAATTAAGGAAGATTGGTGTTGTTAAAAAAATTCACTAATATTTTTATATAAAAATGTGTAGATGTAATTAAAAATTAAATATAAAAATAAAGGTAATTATTTATAATTAAGTATTTTTATCCAAAACTTTTGACATTCTCAACAGTTTTTTCGTAACCATCTGGCAGCTTCGTTTTAGTGTGGTGAGATTGTGTTGATATTTACATTTTTTTGTTACTCGGAGTTTTGTTTTTTGACACATTTTTTGGAAGTTTTTTTTATTGCTTTTTGGATTCGTATTGACAAAGACTGGCAGACGAAAACTAATAAGTGCTAAATACACAGATGGACAAAAGTCACCGTCATTTGAAACGCCTTTCTTTCGCAAAATAGCACATAAATAAAGGAATAGACTTTTGATTTAAGGTAATATTCTCTGATGAAACCAAATTTTCCATATATAAATCAGACGGGCGTATTTTGAAGGAAGGAAAATACATTTAGTCTACTGTTAAACATATTGGTGCTGGTGTCATGGTATGAGTTTGTATGTCGGGGGCTGGGGTTGTGGAGCTAGTATTTATTGATGAAGTAATAGATATAAATATTTATTTGAGGATAACTTGCATAGAAGTACTCAAAAAATATGGTTTAAGAGAAATTAATGGAGGAATGGGAGAAAATTGATATGAAAATGCAGAAAAAGTTAGTACATTCTATTCAGAAACCTCGTATTAAAATAATAAAAGTTTTTAATTAACTTTACCTGACGGTGAACTGTTTTGTATATTTTTAATTTGATTTTTAATAAGGAAAAGGAGTTATTTTAACTGATATAATATTTGAATAAAATATATTTTTTGTTTAAGTCAACCGTTTTTATGTTTTAATTGTTTTCTGAGGCATGGGGAGTCTTTAAACATTGAACATGATAGATGACGGTGACTTTTGTCAACCAAAATAAGGATCAGGCAATATAAATGATGAATGAGAAAACAGCAAGCGAGCTGAAGAGATTACTAAACTTTTACATTCTCTTTACCTCTTTTGTCTACAAAGTCAGAATTGCTGCAAGAAAAATTGTTTTTTGTGAACCCCGATTGCATTCATACTCTCAAATTTACATTACAATGCTTTATATACATATTTGTGTGTGTATTTATAATATTAATTTTTCCGTTTTTGATCCATAAACCCGTTGTTTATAAACGAAGAAAATCTATGACCGATATATGTAATAATAAAAGTCTTTAAAAAAGCGTTTTGCCTGATGTCCAAATTGTTATTGAAGAGATTTATTATAATTTTTCAAAACCAAAATTCCTAGCATAAATAAAGGCTTTAGAAATTTGAAACCAGAATGCGAAGCCAATCGACCGAAAGCCAACTAACAGCCGACTGAAATTAGTATTATTTAGCCGCCGATTTATTCGGCTAAATTCTGCTGAAATTTTGAGCTGATTGATTCGACAAAGTCGATTTATTTTTTAAATTATATATTATTATCATTGACTTTGTTGTAGGGTCTATCACTTTTTGGTTTGAACATTGCCGATAAATCAATTTTCTTGTTGCCAGATAGTCAAAAATAATCAGGAAAAGTCGAAAGCGAAAATACTTGGAAAAAATTAAAAATATACGAAAAATCGACTGTTCCAATTTAAAAAAGAAGAGTAAAAAAATTGACTATCTAATAATACAAATGAAATATGGCTATTTATATATTAAAAAAGTAGAAAAATCGAAAAGTTAACATTTTGTTCAAACTATGAAACCCTACTACTTTGTTGAAGACTTGATTTAGCTGCCTCCGATGAAAATTTTTTAATTTAGCCGCCGCCGGCTGCAATATACATCGGCTTAGTGCTCTGCTTGAAACCCGGGATTAAGGACTTACCATACTGATCATACAAACTAAATTCTCGAAAGGATTAACGATCATTTGATTTATATGTTATATATGGAAGGATGGAGGAACATGGTCCTATTGTCATAATTTTTTTTACAGAGATTAACTGAGCGGCATTCATTCACACAGAATTCTAGCCTTTTACTTTGAAAAATGTTCAGTCATATTCAAATCAATAAAACTTTTTATAGGATGAACAAATAAATTAACTCTATTGACGCAATATCTTTAATAAATTAAACACAATAATACTAATAAATAATGAACATTTACAATTAAGTTTAGAATTTTCAATAATAAAAGTACTGATGTAATATTTCTACCAGAGTAATAACCTAAATTTGCCACGAGTATTTAAAATATCAATTAAAAACTTGAACGTGATCAGTAGATCAAGTTTTGAATATAAAGTTAAAATAATATTTTGTTATAAATACATTTATAAAAAAATACAATTATCAATAGTTAATTGCATTGGTTAGAGTTAAGATGAATTGTATGAGAGATGGAGGAGTATATGCAGCCCAGTGTCCTATACCAAGTGTGGGTGTTATGAATTCATTGGTTACTTTATTGGTACAGAGTTTATATGCAGCTCAGTGTAATATATCAAACCCCAACAATTGGCCACCGGATTATGCAGAGACAGCTTTGAAACACGGTTTGGAGGCTTATGATTTTGTGGTAGTAGGAGCTGGTTCTGCTGGTTCAGTAGTGGCTAGTCGTTTGAGTGAAAATCCTAATTGGAATATATTGGTTTTAGAAGCTGGAGGTGATCCTCCTCAAGAATCAGAGGTAAGTGTTAGTTATGAATTAAAAGAATCTTATACTTAACACGATATTTGGAAAGGCTGCCGCTTTATTTTTAGGTTTACAACATACGAATTACTCATATAGTTATTTTACAGAAACGAATGAACGTTCTTGTAAGGCCTTTAACGATAACAGATGTCATTGGCCTCGAGGAAAATTTATTGGTGGTACTGGTGGCCTAAATGGCATGATTTATATAAGAGGAAATCGTTTTGATTATGATCGTTGGTTGAAGGAGGGAAATACCGGTTGGGGTTTTGATGACGTCTGGCCGTATTTTGAGAAATCTATTAGACCCGCAGGCAATGGAACTCATCCTCAAGGCTATGTTACACTTAATGAGTTTCCTCAGTTCGATGAGGATATATTTTCTATGCTTTTTAAAGGCTCTAGTGAGTTGGGCATACCCAGGGTTAAGGAATTTGTTGAAGGTAGCTATATAGGTTACAGCCATGCACCGGGTACTATAGAAAATGGTCTCAGAGTAAGTACTGGCAAAGCATATTTGGCTAGGGTATCCCAAAGACCAAATTTGAAAGTTATTAAAAATGCCCAGGTAACCAAATTGGAATTTGATCGCTTAGGTCAAAGTGTGAAGTCAGTGGAATTTCTAATAAAGCAACAGCATAAATTAAAAGTAGAAGTCAAACATGAGGTCATACTATCCGCCGGCGTTATAGATTCTCCTAAACTATTAATGCTGTCGGGTGTTGGTCCAGAGCAAAAATTAAAGCCTTTAAATATACCCGTCATTAGAAATCTTGCCATAGGGGAAAATCTACAAGATCATATGGCAATACAATTATATCTATGTTTGCCTGGCAATGCTCCTGATCAGAAACAAACACTCGATGATATTTATCAATATTTAATACATAAAAAAGGACCTTTCACGAATCCCGGTACTGCTTCTTTAGTGGGTTTTATTAATACAAATTCATCTACCAACACGCTATATCCTAATATACAATTCCTACATTTTGTACTTAGACGTGGTGATACTATGTCTTTGGATACATTTTCAAGAGGTCATAATATAAAAGAAGAATTTAAGCGTGTCTTGAGAGAGAATATAGAAAAATTTGATTTGATGATTATTTGTGTAGTGTTATCTCATCCCACATCAGTGGGAGATATAACACTTAAATCTTCTTCTCCTCAAGATCCACCCATAATTAATGCAAATTATTTATCAAATCCCCAAGATGTTGAGGTATTATTACATGCTATAAAATATATAATGAATTTGGAACAAACCCAAGCTTTCCAAGATAAACAGGTGGAAATTTTTCAAATACCCCTTAAGGAATGTGATAAATTTACATTTAAAACGGAACAATATTGGCGATGTTATTTCACTTATTTTTCTTCTACTTTGTATCATCCAGTAGGTACCGTTAAAATGGGTCCTAAAAATGATAACAAATCCTGTGTAGATGCCAGACTTAAAGTAAAGGGTGTGAAAAATTTACGTGTTATTGATGCTTCAATAATGCCTTATGTTACCAGTGGTAATACAAATGGTCCTACTATTATGATAGCAGAAAAAGCTTCGGATCTTATTAAAGAAGATTGGAATTATACATGAAATTTGAGAACATAATTGTTTGAATAAAATGAATAAGAAAATAAGTGAAATAAAGTAAATTATTTAGGATTTAGTGAATTTAATAGAAATTATTTTTATTTTCAGTGTTAAAATATTCATTGAAGTATTTTGTCGTAATTTCTGTTTGAAAATTAATTAAAATCTGTATATATGATAAGTACTGGAACAGAGCTATAATTTATTTATACTGGTTTTTTGTTGTTTTATTTTGTTCATAAATAATTGTTTAAATTACTTCAAAATATGCATCTGGAAGTCTCAAAACAAATACTTACTTTCGAAAACGTTTTAATTTAACCGGTTTTTAATTGCAATAAAAGTGCATTTACCTTTGAATATGATAAGATTAGAATTGAAATGAAAAGAAAAATATATAGTCGAATTTATGATGCTCTACAGTCGCTAATGATATATAATAACAACAATTATAATTATAATAATATTATTAATAATGATAATAGTAATAATAATAATAATAATAATAATAATAATAATAATAATAATAATAATATTAATAAATAATAATAATAATAATAATGATAATAATAATGATAATAATGATGATGATAATAATAACAATAATGATATATTAAATGTTAAACTTACTTTTNGATGATAATAATAACATAATGATATATAAATGTTAAACTAACTTTTTATATTTCGAAGAAATATTGTCCATAAATCATTTTACAGAAATTACAAACAATATATATGAATCTGCATAATATTGGTGCCGCATACTAATCCATTTCTCCAGGAGAATTGCACCCAAAATTAATAAATGCATATAGATTTTTTCAGTTGTGTTGCTATAATTTTATTTTATACTACGCAAAAATATTGCGTCCACAGTTGGTAGGATATGATACTCTTAACGTAGGGTTGAATTGATTATATCTTTCTTAAGTACGTATCACGGTGTCAATCTGACATGTTGGCGAAAAGTTGAGAAAATTTCTATAACCGTGTAAACTTTGACAATTTATGCTTGCAACATTTGTTAGAAAAAAGCCGGTCAGTAAATTGTAACAATATATGTTAGAATGTGGGCAATCGTGTAAACACACAACGTGCCATCTGCTCAGATATTGTCTAACAATTTTTATTGTCAGCTGTGCGGATTTAATGCATCTGACAATGGCGTCATGTCAAGATAAAATCCATTTATCACTTTTAACTACAAAAGTAAATGAAAAATTTTTAATAAACAAAACAATGTGATAGTGATATAGACTGCGGTAATAAGCAAAATTGTGAGGCTTACTATTAGTCATCCACAGATGGATGACCAAAACAAAAGTCATACCGAATTGCGATACAACTCCGGCTCTTCACATCGTAATTGGCATAAGCAATTTAGCGTTGAAATCCATTCCTGCAGGCGGTGAAGCACCAATGTCTTCGTCCTCCGTTGCTTTGGGAACATATGCAACTGAAATAGTTATGAATATTTTATTTTCATTGATATTTTTGATTAAATTAATTAACACACAATTTCGTTTCAACAGTTCTGGCAATGCTCTTGACAATGGATCTGACCAACTTTGCCATACAATAACCTGCCAACAGTGGTAAACTTGACAATTTTTGTATGACAGATAATTTATGTCTGACCAATTGTCTTGGCAATGAAAAATTGTAAGGTTTTCTTAAATAACAACCAAAAACAGTTAAAGTGAACACTAACATCCTAACTTTAGTTATTGGAAAGTTATAATAACGGCCCTTAGTAAAAGTATTGGTCCACAGTTAGTATCGTTTCTTAGTTTTTTTGGATTGAGTATAGTTTTCATTATAAACTGTTATGTAGAAAATTGATGAGGTTGCAGCACACGTAGAATAAAGCTAGAGAAGAAGGTACAATCGATCAAGACCG
>MINK01188440.1:10313-23164 GCA_001735545.1 Phormia regina
ACACATAATAATAGGGTATAAATATGGTTTTTGTAAATATAATCGAAGGGAAACATGTTATTATTATTAGAAGATATGGTTGCTTTAAATTTCTTTCTGCTTATAATCTCATAAAATAATTTGAATTTTTCATATTATGAACTGAGTTTTAGCAATTTATATTTCAATTTTTTTATCATTTTATGATCAGAATTTACAACAGTATTATATTATACTAAAATTTTCGTATATTATAACACATTTCTGGATCTGTATTTATCACATTATACTAAAGCTTTCTTATATTATAACACAATTCTATCATATTATGATTCATTTTTATAATATTATTTAAAGTTTTGCTATTTTAGCACATTTAACGTTAGATTGAGTATTTCAACAAAACAAAATGTATTGACAATTTATAAAAATATACGAAATGATTATTAGGAATTTTNNTCATTAAAATATTTTAATTTTTAAAGTTATTTTGAGTGTTAAAACTCTATTCCGGGAGAACATTTGTATGAGGACCAGGTGTAATATTGGGCCTATCATGACCAAAATCTATAGGCTTCGTTCTTGTGCCAAAAAATCATATGTACCAAATTTCATCAATTTAAATTTAAAATTGTGATCTGTACTTTGCGTTGGTGTTGTTGTATTATTAGTTGTTGTAAATATAATCGAAAGGAAACATATTATGATTACACGATATGGTTGCTTTAAATTTGTTTTTGTTTATTATCATAAAATAATTTTATCTTCGCATATTATGAACCGAGTTTTTGCAATTTATATTTCAATTTTTTGATCACTTTATGATCTGAATTTACAACAGTATTATATTATTCTAAAATTTTCATATATTATAACACAATTTTGGATCTGTATTTATCACATTATACTAAAATTTTCTCATATCATAACACAATTTTATCATATTATGATTCAGTTTTATCATATTGTTTACAGTCTTATGATCTGAATTTATAACATTATACTAAAGCTTTCTTATATTATAACAAAATTTTATCATATTATGATTCATTTATAATATTATTTAAAGTTTAACGTTAGATTTAGTATTTCAACAAATCAAAATGTATTAACAACTTCTAAAAATATACGAAAAGATTTTTAGGACTTATTAAAGTATTTTTTCAGTCAGTTTTTTATATTCCACAAGAGAACTTCCTGTTTCCCATCTCATTTATAGCCCATTTAACAAGAGAATTGGATACAGTAACGAAAGGGGTGAGAATGTGCTCGCAAACGTGTGGCTCGTCCAAAGACAATGCATTTACTGCTCAATCATTCGCTATTAGGTTACCTCGTATACCAGTACGGCTCGGAATCCATATCAGCATCAACCGAAAGTCTCCTCGATCTTACAATGGGGGAATTTAGAGCGCTGATGAGTTAAGGAATGTATAAAGTTGTTAACACATATCGATCTTACAATAGGGGAATTAAGAGACTTGTTTGTCACAAGGCTGTCTACATATACATCAATGTTCGAAGCGCAGAAATTAAATTTCTGAATTCGTTTTGCTGCCACGTTGATGGCATATACTTCGGCCTGAAAGACTGTGCACGAATTGGGTAATCTGAGAGACATCTTAAATGTCTAAGTCAGATGCTTCTTTGCTATGTTTACACAAAATTTCATGTAAATCCAAACAGCTTAACACAAGTTAAAGATTTCTTTCCAAATATTTTCAATACAGGAACCATGACTTCTCTCTGTGTGTTATAATAAAGCTTATAAAGCTTGTTTAATATGCCAATACGATTTGGAAGATAATTACAATTAATTTTTGTTAGAAACGTGAATAAACAAAAGTAGTTATAATGGTAAATAGTTTCAATATATGAGAGCTAAGAAACTAGAATAGATCTTGGAGAAAGGACATGCAGCGACATCCATTAGATTAAAATTGGTTCTCATCTGCTTAGACGTAAAAGTTGATTCGAATTTGTAAACCTTTGTTTTCGCTTTAATCAATTATAATTCTTAGTATTTATTATTCAGAAAATTTTTTGAATACTTTTTTATAGTAAAACAATAAATATATTTTATAACAAATTTTTATTTAAAATAAAAATGTCTGCAATCAAGTGTTGTATGCGATATCATTAAGTTCTATTTTTTATTATATTTCAAATCATTATATTTTATGTTATAATTTGAGGCAAATTGTTTATTAATTGTTATTATCTTTTGTTTTAAAACAAATAAAGAAGAAATATTTTACAAACCCCTTAAACATTTAATTGTTAATCGTTCTCTGACATTCTTGCACGTTTCAAATGAATTTATCTTTGAATCATATGTATATATTAATGTAATACCCTATAAGCAAATTGTACCAAATTTATTTATTTTTGTTGTTCTAGATTAGATTTTGTGTTTAAGTCAAGGTGTTGAAGAAATTTTCAATTTAAATGCAACTTTTTTAAGAAATTATTATTAAAATATATTCAACAGTCTAGAACGCAAGATGTCTGAAACGCTTAATCCATGTTCCCTTAATAGTGTAGGGGATATGAATACTTTTGTTAGTATTCTAATACAATCGCTATTAGCATCTCAATGTTTAATATCACCAGCTAGTTTTTGGCCACCAGATTATGCCAACGAAGCTATAGAAAATGGTTTGGATTCTTATGATTTTGTAGTGGTGGGAGCGGGAACAGCAGGTTCCGTAGTAGCCAGTGAATTAAGTGAAAATCCTGATTGGAATGTTTTGGTTTTAGAAGAAGGTGGTGATCCGCCTCAAGAATCTGAGGTAAGTATTTCTTATTATAATTTTATATATATAATTTATTTGCATATAAATATTTCCTTTTAAAGGTTCCTAGTTTATTTTATAATCTCCAACATACAGAATATGTTCAGAATACCTTAATACAAGCCAATCAGCGTTCATGTAAAGCCTTTGCAAATGGCCAGTGTACCTCAGCTCGTGGTAAATTACTTGGTGGTAGTGGTTCTATAAATGGTATGCTTTATGTACGTGGAAATAGAGAGGACTATGATCGTTGGTTAGCTGCCGGTAATAAAGGTTGGGGTTATGATGATGTTTGGCCTTATTTTGAGGAATTAGTACGTGTAGTAGGTAATGAGTCATATCCTGAGGGTTATTTAACTATAAATGAATTCCCCCAGTTTGAAGAGAATATTTTCCAATTAATTTATCAAGCCGCCGCAGAATTAGATCTACCTCATGTAGAGGATTTTGTTGAACCTTCGTATACCGGTTATGCCAAAGTTAAGGGTACCATACAAAATGGCCATAGATCGAGTACGGCTAAAACATTTTTGGGAAAAGTTTCTCAAAGACCTAATTTAAATGTTATAAAAAATGCTCGAGTTACTAAAATAAATTTTGATGCTGAGGGCAAAAGAGTTTTAAGTATAGATTTCATAGTACAAGGTATACATGCTCTAAATGTTCTTATAAACAAGGAAGCTATAATATCGGCGGGTAGCATAGGTACTCCACATATATTGCTATTATCCGGTGTAGGTCCTAAAGATGTTCTTCAACCTTTAAATATACCCATTGTGCGCAAATTGCCTATAGGCCAAAATTTACAAGATCATGTTATGGCGGGATATTTTATGGCTCTAGATGCCCAAGACCATGATCAAACTGTTATATTGGATACCATTTATCAATATTTGTTATACAATAAAGGTGCCTTAAGTTCTCATGGTGCCACTTCACTTATAGGCTATATAAATACCAATACCACCAGCAACAGCCCCTATCCTGATGTAGGTATATATCATGCCTCATTTCGTAAAGGTGATTTTTTTGGTTTGAAAATTTTTATGAAAGCTTTTTCAATGCATGAAGATATGGTAGCATATTTTATGAATGCCATACAATCTCATGATATTTTAGGTTTATATATGATGTGTTTACATCCTAAATCTCGTGGTAGGGTTACATTACATTCCTCTTCCTATTTAGATGAGCCCCTTATAGATACCAATTATCTGGGAGAACAAGAAGATTTGGAAGTATTATTAAGAGGTGCTAAATATTTAGAGCGTCTAGAAAATACTACCGCTTTTCGGGAAAGAAATGCTCAAATTATGCACATACCCATAGAAGAATGTGATAATTATGACTTTAAGTCCAATGATTATTGGAGATGTTATATATCGTATTATACTATGAGTGGTTTTCATTACGTTGGCACTGTTAAAATGGGTCCAATGAATGAGTCAGCATCCTGTGTTAATCGTCGTTTAAAAGTAAAAGGTTTTGATAATTTACGTGTTGTAGATGCTTCTATAATGCCATTTATTACCAGTGCAAATACTAATGGACCCACAATAATGATTGCCAAAAAGGCTTCCGATATGATTAAGAGGGATTGGAAATCAACTTAAAAATTAGGAATTTGTTAAGGAATTTTTATAGGTTTTTTTAAAGATAAAGTAAAAATAGAATTTTAATTTTAAAATTAGATCAAATACATTATTATTATAATTAAATTATAACAAGTTATCATAATTATTATTATAATTAAATTATAATAAATTAATAATTATTATAATATTTTTGTTATTATAATAATTATTATTATATTATTGTTATTATTATTATTTTTAAAATAAAACGAAACCTTTTTATATTTGAAATGTAATAAATTTATTAAAAAATCATTGTTTAATTAATGATAAATTAAATATTTAAAGATTTGTCATTTATTACTGAAATTATTGTTATAATTACTATTAATTAATTATCATTATTATTAAATTTAATAGTTAAATATATATTATTTGTATCCGAAATATTTTTTTTAAAAAGCGCAACACTGAAATTGTGTCTGAAATTTGTTAAGGAATTCTAATAGTTTTTTTTTTTAAGATAAAGTAAAGATAGTATTTTTTTTAAATAAAATCGTACAATTTAATATAATTATTATTATAATAAAATTATAGTAAATAATTATTGCAATTAAATTATAATAATTATATTTATTATAAATAAATATATTTATTATAATAAATAATTATATTTATTATAATAAAATTATAATAAATAATTATAATAATCTAGAGAAAATTTTCAATAAATTTTATTTCCAAGAAAACTTTCGATAAATTTTATTTCCAATAAAATTTTCGATAAATTTTACTTCTAGAGAAAATGTTCGTTAAATTTTCTTTATGGGAAAAATTTTTTGAAAGTTTTCTTTCTAGAGAAAATGTTCGATAAATTTTGTTTTTAAAGAAAATTTTCTAAATTTTGTTTTTAGAAGCAAATTTCGATAACTTTGGTTTTTATCAGAAAATTTCGATAACTTTGGCTTTTAACGGACATATTGATTTCGATAATTTTAGAGAGACTTTTGAATAAAGTTTCGATATAATTTTTTTAGATACATTTTTTTTGAGAAACATTTTTTTTGAGAAATTTCCTTTTTATAGAAATTTTACGATTTATTTCTTTTTTATATAAAATTTTCGATAAATTTTTATTTAAAAAAAAATTTCGATAATTTTTTTAAAGAAAATTTTCGATCATTTTTTTAAAGAAAATGTTTTATATATTTTTTTTTTCAGAAAATTTTCGATAATTTTTTTAGAGAAAATTTTCGATAATTTTTTTTAGAGAAAATTTTCGATAAAATTACTTTTTAGAGAAAATTTTCGATAAAATTACTTTTTACAAATTTGCTATAAATTACCTTTTTAGAGAAAACTTATCATTTTTAGATAAAATTTTTCATAATTTTTTTTATCAAGTTTTCGATAAATTTCTTTTTTATTGCAAATGTAATTTTTATTGAAACATTTAAATTAATTTCGATTTTTTATATTTAGAGAAGATTTTCAATAAAAATTCTTTTTAGAGAAAATTTTCGATAAAAATCCTTTTTAGAGAACATTTCCGATAAAAAAAAAACCTTTTTGGAGAAAAATTTTCGTTATAAATCCTTTTTAGAGAAAATTTCCATTAAAAATTCTTTTAAGAGAAAATTTTCGATAAAAAAAAACCTTTTAAGAGAAAATTTTCATTAGAAATCCTTTTTAAACAAAATTTTCGATAAAAATCCTTTTTAAAGAAAATTTTGCGATAAAAATCCTTTTTTAAGAAAATTTTCTATTAAAAACCTTTTTTAAGAAAATTTTCAATAAAAAGGAATTTTCACAAAAATAGACAAAATTTTTGGAACATAATTTTTATCAATTAAAATCTTTAATTTGGGTTGAGTTACTTTTTTTTAATATGGACCTGTCTATGTCTTACTTAACGAATATTAAACAGTTGGGCAGGATTGAAATAAATCTGTAACTTCTAATCTTTTTGGGCAAATTTTTTCCATATATATCTGAACATTTTCAATTGATTTGATCATATTAAAGAAAAAAAATCATCTAATAAAGAAAATTTCAAATGGATATTTTTATTGAGTCGAAAAATAGACGATTTTGAATTTGAAAGTTTGTTAAAAATAAAAAATACTGCCTTCCGATGATTTAAGAGTAAATTTCAAACCATTCAACCCAAATAGTAAGACGGACGGACATGATCATTCTGGCAAAAAATTGTATCCCTTACAATGAATACTTTCGCAGGTGGGGCAATCGTGAAAAGGAGAACACAGAACATTATCTTCTATGCGAATGTATAGATTTGAAAGCAATCTGACATAAATATCAGATAAGCTACCAATTAGACAAACTCTTTGAGTTATGTGACAGTAGACTCAGTGACATTATTAAATACTTTCTTAATTCTACTGACTGTATCTAATTAATTTATATTCACATTTTTCTTACCTACACTTCTCAAACATCTCATTGCAGTCTAAAACAACTCTTTCACCTGGCGAGTAGCGTGGTCTCATCACAATGTAATCTAACGGGATCTAATTGATTGCACGTAAGTTTACGGGCTAACACATGAACCAACCAACCATATTCTCCTCTACAACTCTTTTATACATATAAATGCGGTTTGACCTGTAGTTTAGAATATACAGATTTAGTATCAAATATTATGCCTTAGACTTGTAATGCAGTTTTGTTTCCAGCTGGGGTATACTCAGTCTGTCCAGTTTCTTCAAATGTCTGCTTCCTTTGATTGTGACAAGAACAACGACGAAATGATACCTATCTATGAGGAGAAAGAATAGGGTTGGCAATTTAGTTCTTAGGTTGGTTAACAAGATTAAATCCGACGAGACAAATTCTATAACTCTTAATCGGCTAACTACGGAATTTCGATCTCCTAAATACAACGACGAGATAAATGTTCTGCTCTCGAATCGGCTAATAAAGATCGTAATAAACTGGTTTACGAAAATAAATCCGATAGATAAAGCTTCGGCTCCCCTACCGGCAAACTAAAGATCGTATGAGCTATTTTACAAACTAATATAAATCGGATGAGATAAAACTTCTTCAGCTCTCAATCGGCCAACTGACCGGTTCTACTACAATCCCGACGATAAATTCTTTCGGCCTGCTCGGTCAGCTAACTTCAAGGTTTCAGGCCTTCAATACAATCCGATGACGATAAAGTTCTTCAGCTCTCAATCGAGCTAACCACGGTCTCGTACTACCAATCCGAAGAGATAAAATTCTTCGGCTCTCGGTCCTGTTAACTAACGGAATTCGGCTACGGTTTGGAAGAAAGAACTTCGATCGTGTCTGGTTATACTTTGTTCCCTAAGATCAAAGTATAACAAGAATGTACTTCGGTTCTTGCTACAAATGTGTTTCGTAATCTTGACTATTATATATTTAAATTAATATAAACTAAATGAGAATTATAAAATTCTCCTATTATATTGATAAACTACTACGATTATGTTATTTATGTGGGTGTTTAATATTGACTAGACGTGTAAAGACTCCACTGTGAATGCAGCGCATTTTTAACTCTAGAGGTTTTCAAAACACTGGCTATAATGCTTTAACTCTATATTTAAATAGCCTGACTTTGTATATTTTATTTTCTCAATTTCTTTTTTCCTCTTTTTATACTCTGGAATGTAAATAAAATTTCATTTTATTATTTAATTTTTTGCATATCATTTATATATTTAATTATGATTTCCTAATACGTCTTTTATTACTCGCAGAACACTAGCCGCTTTGACTGACAAAAAAAACTAAAAATTAATTTAAAAACAATTTCTATTTTTTTACTATTAGTAAAAAAATAATAATAAATTATGATATTTGTAGTCATATACGATATTTACACTTAAGGTAGTTTTTAATTACTTTAAGTGAATTTTTAATATTGTCTTCTTCTTCTTATTTTCTACCCCTCCTAAATGTTTTACATTTCCAGACACTTGTAGAGGGTTTTGCATATTTTATTTGAATAAGAGAATAAAATAAATATTTTAAGAGCAGAAATGTATATTTCTATAAATACATATGTAAGTCATATAAAAAAAATTATAATTTAAAGTCAAAACAAGGTGCGTAGTTTTTCTTCACGTGTAGAAAAGAAAGAGGGGGGAGGGGGGTTGTGTGCTTGTTAAGTAGTTTTATTAAATATTTTTCAGAATAATAATAAAATTAGTAAATTTGTTAGTTAGGAATTTGTCTTGGTTTTCAACGAATTTAATATGCCTTACAGATAAGTTTTTCAAGACAGATTTATGCCAATTACTAATTTTCACTCAAAATTCATCTAAAAAGATTATAGTTAAATTAAACATTTTTCTTGGTCAATATTATTAAAATAAAAGAAAAATAATTCTATTTTAAAATATAGTTTGTTGAAGATCAATATAATTATAACATAACCTCTTTAATTCAGTTTTGTAATAATTTTACTACAGAAAAAAAATATGTAGACGCTTCACACTAGTTCCCAAACACTTTTTTTAAATAATTGTGTAACTTGTAAAGATATTACCATAAAGTTTAAATTTGTTGAATATATTTAAACAAATTTAATATTTATTGTGATATCTTTATAAGTTACACAATTATTTAAAAAAAAGTGTTTGGGAACTAGTGTGAAGCGTCGACATATTTCCTTTCTGTAGCAAAATTTAAGAAATATATTTTATATATTTATTTTAAAATAGAATTGTTTTTCTTTTATTTTGATAATATTGACCAAGATCGATTTAACAATAAATTATTTCCCGCCCGATTTTAGACAGATTTTATGAAAAAGATTAATTTTTTAAACGACTTTTTTAAATTAACAATAAAAAACAATTTGTTAAGCACTTTATAGAAATATAAATATCTTTTTTTGAATCAAAAATGATTTGTAGTATAGTGTTTTTTTTTTTTAAATAAGCCACTAAGAATATTTGCTTTGTATGGGAGTACCACTTCCCCAGGCCCTAGCCATCCATTTTGCATAGCAAATTATGGAGGATTTTAGGAAAATATTCTAACAAAATGTTAAAACTTTAGCTATAATATTTTCTAAGATATAAGATATTTCATATTTTCATTGAAAGGGGGATATTAATTCCCCTGGTCCTATCCATTCTATTTTCATTTTAAATTTCGTGGTCTATGAGGAAGATATTAATTACTAAGACATTTTCTTTAACAAATTGTATGATAATCAAAGAAATTAAGGGGGTGGGTGGTGGTAGCTGTTATCAGTCCCCTTAAATTTATTTGCCCCAAAAAATATTAAATCTTTAGCTGTAAAAGTTTCTAAGTTATAATATATTTATTATTTGAATTGTTTGAGGGGTATTATTTCCATCCATTTCATTTTCATTTCAAATTTCGTGGTTGATGAGGAAGTTATTATTAAAACCTTTTCTTTAACAGTTTTTACATTATGTGATTAGTATTTCCTTTGTATAAGGGCTATCATTCCCCCTAAATTTATTTGCCCCGCGTTAATCTCAATTATGTTGTTTGATAATATAATTATTTGCAAAAAATCTCAGAATTTTATGTGTAATATTCCTAGAGATATGTAAGAACAATTATATATATACAGTGTAGGCGGGTCTACCATTCCCCCTGCCTTATCGAAGTCGCAAGGGAATCACAAAATGATACTGAAAAAATTTCAACCAAATCGGTCCAGCCCAGCTGTTTATAAAGTTTAATACTAACATTAATATTCGATACCAATAAATAATATAAGAATAAATGATAGTGGAATTTAATGAAAATTAGTCCATGATTAACCATAGCTCCCATATAAGACCCTGTTTTCAGAATCACTCAGAAGTACTTAAATACAAGAGAATATTAGAAACGATGTAATATTCTGTATTAGTATGTTTTATTTTACACTTTTACATTTTATATAGTATTGGTCCACAATTGACTCCTTCCCGAATTTTGTTACACAAAGACAATGGTTGGGCTTGACCAACTATCACTTTTTCTCCTTTTTATTTAGTCTTAGAAGTTTTTAAGGGTTTAAGATAGAAACAAATTTTTGAATAACTTATGTTTGGATCGTCCGAACGTAAACAAAATTTTATTAACGGCTTCCACAATGTCGATCGAAAAATACGTTCGACAAAATATATGGGAAAAAATAACAAAATTTTTAATTAATTTGTTGGTTTTCATATAAAATGTCGACACGAATTTTTCGCTCGATATCGTTAGAGTACAGAGTATTTAAATTTGTACAGATTCCACAAATACCGTTAATCAAATTAACACCTTTAAGAATAGGAGTAGCATTATATTTGAGAGATCATAAAGTTAAAGGAAAATAAATATAATTATTTTATTCAAATTAAGTAGTTTTTTAAAAATGTTTATTTTAAGATATTTTTTTCAACATGTTACTCACGGAATGGTATATTGAATTTTTTATTCCGTGAGTAACATGTTGAAAAAAATATCTTAAGACCCCAGGAATTTGTTTTATACACTCTGGGTTCCGGTAAGATTTTGAGTAACTAAAACCCTTTAGAAGTATCTCAATAAAATTTCACTTGATCAGAACTAAGGTGTTTTCGAGTTAATTTTAAGGAGTACAGGCCCCTAGTGCAGGGGGGAAGTGGGTGGCTTTCAAAAGTTGTCCATATATATATTTTAGATATATATAGTCCTTGTAAATCCCTACAAAAATCCGTTTACATGTGTTGTTTATCTCTTTTAGTGTAAGAGATATTCGCGACGAAATAAATTTTTACCTAATTTTTAGACTCGACTTTTTTTGTTTTTCAAGCTTAATTTTTCTAAAATATTTGCCAGATTTCTTACAAAATTCTAAAGAATATTATTGCAAGAATCATGTAATTATAAGAACCCGTTAAAAAGTTATATTAATCTAAAATTTGGAACTTTTAAAAAATTTTACATATTTTGGGTTTTTTCCAAAAAAGGTGGCAATATTTATTTAGTGAAAAAGATAGTTTTTTGATTCGAGCTTTAACATTTTTTTTTTAATGTTTTCAAGAAAAATCTTAATATAAATGCGTGTAAAGTAAATCAAAAGGAATTTGGGACAAAGGTCTGCCCACGAGAACTATCCAAATATTCTCAATTTTGGGATTTATTGTTTTCTTTTTTGGTTATGTTCTCAAATTGCAAAACTGGAATCGACTTAAAACTATTCTAATTTTTTAGTCCTCTATATAAGGTACATACCCAAAAAGTATTTTCCGACGGAGGACCTCTTATAATGACAGGGTGACCATTTCATTGAAAAAAAGTCAATTATTGAAGGAAGCTTTCCCCGAAAACTAAAATTTAGGGTATTTTGGAGTAGGAAAATGGGAATCTATTTATTGTTTCCTTTTAAGGACAAAATTTTGTATATTGTATTTAAATTTCATAATGATAGCTTAGTTAATATAGATTTTATTTAAGTTCAAATATTAGTTTTTATTTTTTCGAAAAATAACACTAAATACAAAAATTTTTCGTTTTTTAATAAATTTAATGAAAAATTTTGGTTTGAATAATTAATTATTTATATAATATTCGTTTTCAAGTAATAACCTTTCCAATGTCATCAAACACTGGCATAAATACTTTACATGATCGTTTAGAAACTAACTAAAACTTGAATCCCCTCTTCAGCAAATTTTGCATTTCTAGAGAAAATATATGCTGCTGCTTTTTATTACTAAGTGCACAGCTGTTTCAATATATTTTTTTTTTTATAATTTTCTTTAACTTTTGCAGGGATGAATATATTTCAATGAAATTTCATATAGTTATTGCTGAGGTGTTTTCCAATCTTTTTAGGCAAAGAACAAATTTTTAAGCTGCTCTGTGAGCAGGAGTGGGGAACTCCAAAATTGGTAAACTCGGATATTATTTAAGAAATAATTAAAGTAGTTGTACAGTTTTGGAGGTTCTCCTTCTGTCCACAGACCAGATATATACTTGAGCTCCTACCAAACAATTGTAAAACACCTCAGATATAACTGTGTTAAATTTTATTGAAATATTTTGAACGGTTGAAAAGTTATACAATATGTGTTTTTAATTTTCCTTAATATTGTTGGGAAAATATATTTAAAAAATTTAAAAATTTCCATTTTCGGAAAGTTTTAAGAGTTTTTTTTTTTGAGATTTGCGGGATTTCTTTGGATAAAACCATAAAACTTACTAAAGGACAAAATTAAGCATTAAAAAATTTACTTAGCCCGGGTTCACACACAGCCATTTTTCTTGCTGCAATTCTGAGTTTATAGGAGAGAGAGGAGAAAACAATACTAAAATTTTACATTCTCTTTACCTCTCTCGTCTACAAAGTCAGAAATGCGGCAATAAAAATTGCTGTGTGTGAACACCGACTTAAGTAAAAAATTTCGTTTAAAAATATCCTCTAACACCCCATGCATTTCGTATATCTTCAATAATTTATAAAGAATAAAAAATTATTATATGTAGTTTGTTGCTTTACCATGCACCATGACAA
>MINK01188441.1:903-13699 GCA_001735545.1 Phormia regina
CGAAGTTTAAATTCACCCTCGAACTATCTACCACAAAATTTAGTTATCGTATATGCTTTTGTTTAAGATATCAACAGAAAACTATGAAATGAAGCTGCAAAGAACATCTTGTGTTTCTAGTATTTTCCCTATATGGGAGGTGGCATAAAGTGGTCAGGTAACGCCCATTTTTGGTTTCCGAGGTTATAACGACACTGGAACTATCCGTACAAAATTTTGTTATCGTATATGCTTTTGTTTAAGAGATATCAGCAGAAAACTATGAAAGGACGCTACAATGGACACCCTGTGTTTCCATTATTTTGCCCATGTGGCAGGTGGGTGGGGAAAGTGGGCGCAGCATAGCCATTTTTTGTTTCTGAGGTTACATATACCTTTGCGTTATTTGTAAANNAAGAGATATCAGCAAAAACAATGAAATTAAGCTACAATGGACACCCTGTGTTTCTAGTACCTTGCCTATATGGGAGACGGGCGGTAAAGTGGGCGGACCACTCCCATTTTTGTTGTCGAGATTATTGAATAAAATGAAAATTTCACCTTATATGAGAGGTGGGCGGTAAAGTGGGCGGACCACGCCCATCTTTAGTTTCCAAATTTATATTGACCTTCGAACCATCTGTACAAAATTTCGTTGACGTACATGCTTATTTCTAGGATATATTAGGACAACAATTTTAAATGAAGCTACAGTGGACACCCTGTGTTTCTAGTACTTTGCCCACACGGCAGGTGGGCGGGTAAAGTGGGAGGGCCATGCCCATTTTTTGTTTTTGAGGTTATATTTGCTTTTGACCTATTTGTATAAAAAAATTTTACTTTTCTCTCTATATTGGAGGTGGGCGGAGAAGTGGGAAGACCACGCCCATTTTCGGTTTCCGAGTTTATATTGACCCTCAAACGTTACGTACAAAATTTCATTATTTAAGAGATATCTGCAAAAGCAATGAAATTAACCTACAATGGACACCCTCTGTTTCTAGTAATTTGCCCACATGGCAGGTGTGAGGGAGGACCATGCCATTTTTTTACTTTTGAGGTTTTATTTGCTTCTGAGCTATTTGTAAAACAAATTTTCGGACTTTTCTCTTTATATTGGAGGTGGGCAGGGAAGTGGGACGACCACGCCCATTTTCGGTTTCCAAGTTTATATTGACCCTCAAACTTTGCGTACAAAATTTCGTTGTCATATGTGTTTTTTTTTCAGAGATATCAGCAAAAAAAATGATTTAGCAGCGCAGGGTGCTTCTAATATTTTACCCATAACTTTGTTGTTTACTTACGGATTTTACTCAAATTCAATCCCAAAAAAACCTTATATAATACAAATAATTGGGGCATTAGATTATATTTTTGAGTATCAGTGGAAAGGTCTCTCTCGATACAATTAATATGTCTACTTATTTAACACTTTATAATCCCAAATAATAGTTTCTGAGTTTCGGTCCATAATCTAAAGTAAAAATTTATCAAAAAGCGGCAAATTAATGTGAAATGGCTGCTAAATTTTAATATTAATATTTATTATTCAAAGGTAAACATGGAAAATTAATTTAGAAATCAATTTATGACATTAATATAATAAAAAAAATTATATATAACTAATATAATAATATATCTGCCTTTCTATATAGTTCATCTCTTACACAACATTTTTCAAATTCCGGTTGATTAATAACTTCTGTTGAATCATAACTAATATTTAAACATTGTGGTATACCAGTCCTCTTAACAGGTTCCCAATAAGCTGGTTGGATTTTGGCATTTGTAGGATTTGATGATTTGGCAAATGAATAAAATGATTCTACCATTTGTTCAATACATTTATATTCTTGGGTACTTTTATCCAATTTGAATGAGCCGGGCATAAAGAATATATAAGAAAGCTCATCAACATGTCCAACACCACGAACATTAGGACCACAATGTTTTAAGCGATAGAGATTAAAGAAAGGTGAATCGAAATCGAAACGATAAAGATATGTAGGAGCGGGGGAGTTTTTAAGACGTGACTGTAGTATACGATGTTGAAAGTGATAGAGGTTATAAGACTGATTCTAGAAAATGTTTGGAGGTGAAAGGTTTTTATATTTTTAAAAAATTGTATTTAAAGAAAATACTAACCTCTAAAGCACATTGATAATTCTTTATGGTTATTTCTTTATCACCAAAATGTAAATCCTTTATTTTTTCAGCCAATTCCATTTTTAATTTTTGGTCTTTTATTTGCTGTAACTTTTTAGGCAGCAAATAATGTGGATTCATACGATATTTTTCGTATAATTTTTCATCTGCAGTAAAATGTTTATATTGTATGAGGCCTTCATTTGAGGTACAACCCATCATAAGAGGTATATTATTGGACCAACTTTGGCGTTGCATTATTACAGGATCATCTGTTATAATATTATTTTCATCAACATACGTTTCCAATGTGGGCATAAAGGGATACGAGTTGTGTTGATCCTTTTCCTCAGGCGTCCAAATATCAAAACCCACTAGTCTTTTACAGTCTACTTCGGTTAGAAATTTACATATTTCTTTTTCATTATCCTCTGAACCCTGATATCCTAAATGTTTAGCTAATCTATATTGTAAATCGGGAATTTCGGGCATTTCAATACAAAAACCTGCCATTAAAATGGCTTTATGGAATAGACCTTTAGTACTGGGAGATAACATTAAGAGATGAGTAGCACCAGAACCAGAACTATGACCAAATAATGTTATATTATCTGCAGCTCCATTGAAAAATTCACAATTATCACGTATCCAGTTAAGGGCAAGAATTATATCCTTCAGGCCTGCATTACCGGGAATTTCTAAAGATTTATCTTTAAAGTTAGCAAAGCCTAAAAAATATATATATAGATATTTTTGTGGGAAGTGTTAAAATGGTTATGAAAACCACATCTTTCATCATAAAGTAATCGGGACCCCATGACAAACGTGTAGCATCTCCTGTATTATAACCACCACCATGTAAATACACCATTACCGGTAAACGATTATTTTTATTTAAGTTTTTTGTATAAATATTTAAATACAAACAATCTTCAGATCCTTGCACCTCCTGGGCATAACGATTCCATTGCAAACACTTATTAGCAATTTTAGTACAGTCCTTAACACCAGACCATTTGTCGACTGGTAAAGGGGCCTTAAATCTCAAATCTCCTATTGGTGTCTTAGCATAAGGTATGCCATCAAAACAATAAAATTCATCGCCATAAACTGTTTGTCTCTTTTGACCTTTCACCTTGCCGGTAGTCGTTTGTATTATGGGATTTATGTTTAAACTTTTCAGAATATAAAAGCAATCAAATTTATTTAGTTTTAATTACATTTATTTATTCTACTTACTCCATTTTATTTGATTGATGGTTTATAAAATTTTATTTTTAAAAAGAACACACCTTCTACCCGTACGCACTGATGTAGAATAAATTATAGTTCAAATATTCCATTAAAAATTATATTAGCTGCCCCTTTTTTAATCTTAAGCTACCAATTACTCAAGATAAGATGCGTATTTTATAAAAAACACAAAACATAAACAAAAAAAGAAAAAATATGGTCTTATAAACAAATATAAAATTTTGTGTTTATCAAATTAACTTTTTTACTTATTTCTGATTAGAAAAAATAACATTTCATGAATTTTTTAAATGTGACAAAAAGAACTAACAAAAAAAGAATTTTTAAAAGAATGCATGTATGAGCTGCAATTCTTCATATTTGAGGCGTCTATGTAAATATAATTTACCTGTTAGAACTCTTTGTTTCAGTGTATTGTTTGCTTTATTTTGAAAATAAAAAGAAATGATTGTTAATAAAAATACAGTTATTTTAGAGTTCACATTGGGGCAGAATAGAAAATTTTTGGAATTAATCTTTAACTTCTGTTCGACTGGTTGGGTACTCGCAAGTACCAGTGGTTTGTACAATGTTAAGGTTAGAGGGAGTACCCAGCGTGAGTTAGATAGGCTCAAATTATGGAACCTCTGAAATAACAAAATTTTACACCTACCATTGAGAAAAAAACAAATGATTTTATAATTCCGCGTGAAAATGTAAAAAAAAAAATATTTAAGACTCCATAGAATATATATTTTATGGGTCCAGTATTTCCATGTGATCTTCAATATAAGAGTTTTTTTTTGGATAAAGCATATCCAATATCATTCTCTGCGCCCACAAAAAATCGTCTCTTTGTTTTAAGGGAACAATGATTGTTCCACATAAAAATTTATAATTTTACGCTTCAGCGTTACCGTTGATAATTTTTAAAAAAATGTCCAAAAAAGGCATTTCAAAATAAAAAGTCACAAAAAATGGGATTTTCTGAAAAAAGGTGCTAAGTGCTTTAAAGCCTAAAAAACTCCTTAAAAATTGTTTATTTGATAACAACGACAACAAAAAAATTTCATTTTAAGAAGACTACAAAATTCAGTTTTTCTTAATAACAAAATAATTTCTAATTATTTTACAAAAATTTATATTATTGCAAAAAATCACAAAAATAGTTAACATCCTCGTTCTATTTATTAAACTTCTGTACTTTTGTTCGAGTTCTTCACTCGTACTCCAGTCTTTCAAATCCTTGTCGGCTGAGTTTAGGACGGAAAACATGGGTCAATAAGAATCGACTTAAATCTGTTAGACAAACTATTTTTTATTATTAATAATATTCTAAAGAAACACATTCCCCAAGGATTGATATGAAGAATGTAAAAATAAAAAATAGGATATAAATATTCAAAGATTTTTTTTATTTTTTCAATCCAGCCCGAAAAGATTTGACACATGTTCAGATAATTTACAAGTACCCCTCGGAATTTTTTAATATTATACTCTGAGACAATCTCAAAATGATGAATTATTTGTTGAAATTAATTTCAAACAATTTAATTTCTCGTCATTTAGCACATAGTTTAAAAAAGTATCCATTTAGTCGCCATTTAAAAAAGGGGCCAAAAAAGTGGCCAGGTGGTTGAAAAAGGGGCAAATGGCGACTAAGGTCGCCAAACGGTAACACTCTTTCGGACCCAATTAACAAATAAATTTTGCTATATTCCAACTGCAATACTTTTAAGCCTTTGGTTCAAAATTAAATCAAACACATGGTTTATATTTTATTTTCATAGCCCACAAGCTTCTTTGAGAAAGCTTGCAAATTTTGAAGGAGTTGAAATGACTAAAATAAGTTCTTGAACAGTGGGTCATTATCAAAAATTTCTGGAGATATCTGTAACTTCTAATTNNGTGTTACAATATTCCTCCTAGAGTATATTCGCAAAATTGCTGGTGGGTCACTTTACAAATTCATAATAAAAATTAACTTAAGATGAGGATAGTCAGATTTTTATTTCTAAAGAAAGTTTATTGATATCTTGAACCGTTTTGGAGAGAAAAAGTGTCAAATTCTCCCCAGTCTACCGTACTTCATCTAATAAAATTACTCTTTTCATTTAAGATATTATGCTTAATAATCTTCTGCGAATATTCATATGTAGTCATAGAGAAACTAGAATGATTAGTTTCATTTTGAGTCCAGAAAAAAGACTTTCAAAATATCGGTTTGAACTTCCAAATTTCTAGCTCTAATTTTGTTGCTAGAATTTTATTTATTATTATTTTTTTATATTTTGGCAGCATTTGATACAAAATGTTTAATATTATATTCTAGCTCTTTCAGATTCTAAAATATATACATATATATTTTTTATATACAACTTTCTTATGTATATCGAGGGCTTATTATCAAAATGAACCTCATTTAGGGTGGTCTGGACCATTTTTAATCATTAGAAATTTCAAATGACAGGAATGTTTTTTAAAAGGACGAAAAAGTGTTCAAAATTATAAATTAAATTTTGAAAAAAATTTAATACGAAAAAATCTGCATAAAGCACAATATGAATATGAGCCCTCAATATGTTTTCATAGTAAAAGGATTATTATTTTTTTAAATTTCGATAAAAAAAATTTTTTAAAACAATTTGTTATATATAAATTTTGAATTATGATTTGTACATTAATCCTATTCTTAGCATTTTATTATATTAAGAAATTCTAAAAGCAACACAAAAGAAGTGGAGAAAATGTATAAAAAGAGAAAACACTTTCAATACAATTTAAGTGTTGTCATCAATACAATAAAAATTTGCATTCACAATTACTTTCAACACTGAGTCAGAAGTATCATTTTATTACATAAATTTGTAAATTTCTTTTCTTTTAAGCAAAAAGANNTGTACTGTTTTTTTTTTTTTTTCTTAAACATTTATTGTATTTCCTCAACTGTGACAAACCGTTAACGACAAAGGGAAGTTAGACGCCTTCTGGTGATGATAATACAGCGGGGACAGTGTGTAACTTATAAGTACATACATATATGTACATATGTATGTATTTGTATATATATACTTACAATATGTTGTAAGTAGTACTTACAACATACAAACAGCTATATGTTTGTATATTTTAAATTTTAAATGTAGTACATGCTAGCAGTTAACAGCAAAAAAAATAACATTTGGCTGACAAAGGACAACAGCCGTCAGAGAGGTGAAAAGTAAAATAAAAGAATAAAAAATTACAACAAATTAAAAGCGAAAGTTTTTTTATTATTTTAAATGTAGTCTATTAGCCAAAGACAAATATTTATAAGCTTTTCTAAAAGACAGAATATATTATTTTTTAAGAAAATTTCTAATTTTTTATATCAAATAATGTGTTAATTTTAACATTATCTCTGTATGTGTATGTGAAATCTTTTATTATGCATGTATTTATTTTATTTTAAAATATATCAAAAGAAATTCTATCTCATTTTTTTTTAATACACCAAGAAAATCTTAATTATTTCCTAAATCCTTAGCATCACATTTTCTTTATGTATAACATTTTCACATAATCTGCTTTTGATATCAGAGCCTGATCAGGAAATAAACATTAAATAGGATTATCCCATAATTTATGATCATTAATGACAGAATTTTATTTTAAATACGCAACCAGGCACTTAAATTCACATGACAAAAGAAACAAATACAAAAACTAAATACAATAAAACAAGAAATGATCATTAGAGTAACATTTTGCCTACAATATTAGCACGATCATCGGTAAGATATAACACTATAATGAAAACCAAACAATAAGGTCATGTGACATACAATATGTAAGTAAATTATACAAAAAAATATATAATTGTGTCATATAGAACATTAAGGTAAATGGTAGATTCATACCTATAAAGAGGATAAATACTCATATGTTTGTAGGGAACATACATATGAAATTTAATGATACATAGTGTGTACTTGCAACAACTGAAACCGGAAGAAGGGTCAAAACAATAGTACAACTATACACATTTGTCAGCAGGAATATATAGTTTAAAAAGCAGATACCTAAAAAAAAATAGAAGAATATGCCATACAGAGGAAATACTAGACAAATAGTTGTGTTAAAGAATAAGAAATATAAAGAAGGAAGATAGATTAACTTATCTTTATTTTTGTTTTTGATATATATGCCCTTAACTGCAACTGCATTTATATTATATTTGTAATATAATTTTGTAGGTAATGTAGGGTAATTGGAAAATATATACTCTAGTAATTAGTCTTAAAACTTCACCTGTTGTTTAGCTTAAATAAATATTTAATAGCAGAAGTTTTGTTTTATTTTTTTAAATACAAAAAGTTGCAAATGTATGAATATTTTGTGGTAATTTTTGATACGTTTTTAACAATTATATTTGGATTATCTGTTAATTATAACTCAACTACATATGCCTAAAAGCTAATCGCTTAAACAAGAAGGACTAACTAGTTTAAATTTTATGTTTATCTTAACATGAATGTGAATTATGTTTTTATTTATGGATATATCAAATATTTTCCCTTAAATAAGGAGATAACAATTTTTTTTTTAATTTAACTCAGTGTTGCCATTTTAGCATTTTTTCTGCTAGATTTGGCAGAATGGATTTTATAAAATTCTGCTAAATGCTTTTTAGCATAGTAGGTCGATTATGCTAAAAAGCATTAAGCAGCAGTTTTTTTTTTGCATAATTTTTTAGACCTTTTTTTAAAATTTTTAATAAGTTCAGATCTGTAATTTGAACTTACAAGACATAAAACTTATAGAGTACAGTATTGTGTCAACATGAGATTAATTTCATAATGTAAAGTTGTTTAAAGTTCAAAAACAAAAAAAAGGCTTAAGGCCAATCTGCTACACAGGGTAGCCGAGTATTGATGACAACATTTTTTAGTTTTTTTAACATTTTTGGGAGGGACTGGAATTTTTATATAGGGATTGATACTTATTGAAATTGTGTGTGCCATGTGCTCTATATTGTTGATGTGCCCGAAATGTTCAACGTAGTTTTTTGAAAAACAAGAAAAAAAAGGGCTGTTATTAACGAGCCACATTCATATAATAGAGACTAAACTACTGAAATGTAGTTAAAACTTTACATTTAGCAGAATTTAGCATATTATTTTTAGGAATTTAGCGGATGACATTGAGCATTTTCTGGCAACACTGATTTAACTCAAGAACAGAAAATTATTTGCAAGTCCTATTAAATTATTTCTTTATTCGTACAATATTTTGAGAGCTTATTCGATAATTATACTGGCTGGACAAAAGTGTGTTTTCCGCCTTCTTCACAAAATTTTCACTAGATTAAATTTAATCTTTCAAACATGAATCTGTTTTAATTTTTTCCATTTGGTCATGTTTTTTAATGGATACACTAAACTAAGAAGATACATATATACAATGAAAAAATTATTTGTTTCAAAGAATTTGTGAACTAATTTTGACTCTATGTACAGGTTTATTAAAACAACACGCAGAAAAAAACGTGGTCACACCTTGATCACCACAACTACTCAGTGATTGTACAGCCGTTTGTCTATGATTTGAATAATACCATGTTCATGATAGCAACGTTTATGATTCCTTTTTATCATTTAATGATTACTAAAAGTTATTAGTAAGGTTATAAACTTCACTAATAAAGGATAAAATGAAATCATAATAATGATTACGTACAAAAACATTTATTGTAACCTGAAATCATATATTACAATCATAGTATGTTGCTCTTAGTTTATGTTCATCATTTTATTCACAATAATGTGGTTATATTGTGAGTAAAATGAAATAAATAAACGAATTGAAAAGTCCTTCGATGGCAAAAAAAAGGGAAATGAAAAAGTCAACAATTTCACATTGTATTGTCATTTGGAAGAAAGTATTTATTGGTGGAAAAGAGCTGCAGAATTTTTTTTTTTAACTCATGGTTGTCATTAGCTTCTTATATACTTCTGATTCATTTCCTTTCAAGTTGTTTTCTTAAAAACTTATAGCCTAACTATAAAAGGAGAAAAGTTGATTTTAAAGCCAAAAGTCGACTATTATTTCAAGTTTTTTTATCATATATTTTTTTTTTAATAAAATTTAAAAATTTTATTTTAAATTTTAAAATGAGCTTTTTGTGTAAATAGACGTCATTTTTAAGAAAGTACATTTTCACTACTTCCAAAGTATCGATAAATATATAATTTCGAGATTTTAAAAAGTAAGAAAAACAACATCCAAAATGTATTCAAAAGATCTTTTTTTAAATATTTGTTACGGAAAGTTAATTTTATTCAAAAAGTTTATTAGTTTATATATAAATTAAATTTAACTTCCCTGCAGTGATAAGAAGAAAAATCCAAATAATTAGTTTTTCATAACATCGTGGACATGACTTCCTATTCATTCAATATATAATGAAAATTAGTCCACACTGAACCCAAAATGTATATATTTATAATGAAAAACTTCATTGTTTCAATTAACTCACCAAATTTAACTAAAGGTACAAGTGTTTTTAAATAATGTTTACAAAAATATAAAAATTCAATGTACAAGTTCATTGATTCAACTTATTCGTACATTGATTTTATGATCACCTGAAAATAAATTATTCTCGTGAACAGTATATTGATTTTAATAAATGCCTGCTTTTTTCCAATTAAATTATACGTTAAGCATGTATATAAAATACTTTTTCTGTGCTTTAAATTTGAATTTTAACTTCAAAATAAAATTATTACGCAGAAAAAATATTGAGTGATTCCATATAAAAACGGACAAAAAATAAACATTTTCGGATTTGATATCTTCGATTTCAATTAAATTTGCTACATATATTAAGTATTACAAATGTTAATCTAATCACAATTTTTCTGAGTAAAGAATCCTCACATCTAGATCGATATATAGACATTCCTTTTATCCAAAATACAAACTTTAATGACCTGTCGATCAAACTAAATAAAATTTTATAATTAATTAATCTTATAGTTAAATATTTACCATAATTAAAAGTTAACTACCAGCTCATTGCATAAATATGGTAATGATTACCATGGTTAATTTTTCACCATTTTTCCATTAAAATAAAATAGTCTTACAAAATAAACATCAATCCTGTGCGTTAATTTAAAGAAATCTAAATTTAAAAGAAGGAGAGAAAAAAAGTAAAGTAAACCAACCAACAACAGAAATCAACAGAAACAATAAATGTCACATTAAAACAAATCATTTACACAAAACTTTAGCAAAACCTCAACCATATTAAGTATAATTTATGAAAGCCCTGCATAACCATAAATGGGGCAATTAAATCCATTTTGATATCCATTAACCAAAAACAATAAGTAGCTATTAGTCAAGAAATGCAACAAATGTGAATCTTATGTTCTTCATCATCTTCTTCTTCTTGTTTTAATTTTTCTGGTCTTTGCAACCAACTAAATGATCAACTTGATCATATATACTAGTTGTAGTAAATACTTACTTGCAAACAAACAGTCGTCATCAACGATGACGAAGTAGCAACATCATCATCTAAAGCATTTACTACTGGCAAGGGAATGATGTAGCAAATATAAACTTACAACATTTAACAGTATGTACAATAGCAACAATAACAAAAATTGCCAGGCAACACATTTATGATTATGATGGCACGCGTACAATTGTCATTGCAAATTGTTAGCAAAACACAGGCAATAAGTAAATGCAGCAAACACAGTGGCAGCCACCAAGCATACACAGTTTTAAAACTTAAAACAATATGACATAATGTTTGTTGTTGTTGTTATTATTGTTAGTTTTATTATGTTTTTTTTTTTTTAATTTCATTTCTTATTTTCAACGATTTTGAATGGAATAAATATTGACTGAGTGAGCGAGTGCATGTACATATATATATGCCACATACTTGCCACATGATTCGTTGGTGTAGTTTCCAACACACAAAAGCATAACAAGAATATTTCTTATTACGCTGTAATATGTTTAAAAACTTAAATGAAATTAAAACAAAAACAGAAATAAAACGGCAGCGCAAAAAAAAAAAAAAATCCATAAAATAGGCGACAATCATTATGATCATTCCATCCAACTAAACATCCACCCATCCATCTATACTCTTACAAATATGCTTGCAACAAATAAAAATACAACAGTGTGGCTGTTTGTTGTAAATACTTGCTGTTTGCTAACTTCAATTGCTTGTGGTATCTCGGCATGTTGCTGCTAAATATGTTGCATTATGAAAAATTCTTATGGTGTTTGTGTGTATTTTTATTATTAAATCAATTTTGCTTGTTATTCAATTTGTGATTTTTTTTCTTTCTTTTTTTGTTATCTACCTTATTTATATATTGGTATATATATTTTTTTTTTATATTTTGTTTTTGCCTCTATTTACTCTCTACCATAAACTTCTAGACATGTTTCGTTTTTAGATCAACTTTACACCTTTTTTATTTATTTATGAGATTCTTTTTTTATTTTGTTGCAATTTTTTGTTATTGTATTCATACTAGATACATTTGTTAGATGCATTAAATAAATTGTTTTAATTTTTATACTCTGCTACATCTAATATTGGTAGTGAGAATTAATTTTATTACCTTATGCATTTTCTGCAGTGATAAACAATCAAAGGCACCCACTTAATTATAGAGCGATAGAGAATGAAAGAGAGAGTGAGAGCAAATGGGAAATAATGCATTAAAAAATTGTGATGTTATTCTAAGCGGTACAGTGCAGTAAAGTGCAATATCTGCAGTTTTTTAACTGATATATAAAGTTAAGTTTAACATATTTCTTTAAAAAAGTTGTAAATAAAAGTTTAATCTTTGTAAAATTGCAACTTTGAAAATCCATAATTTGCCCTATAGATACTTTCCAAGACTTAAGGTACTTATTTTACTAATAAATCCGAAAAGAATTATTTTCGTATTTTTGTCGCCCATACAAAGAAAAAAATATTTTAAATTATTTTTTAATAAAATTATTAATTAAATTTATATTGGAGTTTAGTTATATATTTATTAATATAATTAATTTTCTAATTGGTATAAATTTATATTTTAAATCGATTGACAGTTCTTACAAAAAAATATAAAGAAAAATAAAATTTTCTTCTATAAAAATGTAGAAATAAATAAAATAAAATAAATTTGACTAGTTTTTCAACAATATTCAGCTCATTATGTCTTTTTATGAAAAAGCAGTAATAATAAAATTAATTATTGTAGTTATTAATATTATCATTTTGATGTTCAGAACAAAATCAATTAAAAATTAATTAATATTACAAATTACGTAATTGAAGTTGATTTTTACTTTTTTCTGTGTAAGACACATTTTATTGAATTCTATTTTAAATTTAAAAAAAGTTAAATAAAACAGTATAAATCCAAAATAT
>MINK01188443.1:0-13083 GCA_001735545.1 Phormia regina
ACGTGGAAATAATTTATTAAATATACAAATACACATATGTACATGCATACATACATACACATGTATTAGTAATGTACAGTATAGATTAAATTAAAAGGCCTATATTGAGTTATATATTATTACTTTGTTTAGAATCAGAAAAAAAAAAGTGTTCAAATATACATATATTGAAAATATACAGTGGTAATTGAAATATTTGCAATTATTTATTTGCATATATTATTAATTTTAATAAAAAATTTTGTATTTTAAGAAAATACATACAAGAACATATTAAATATTTAGCATAAACAATGTTTTATTTATCACTTTCCATATACTTGGTTATAGGAGTTTGAATATACTCGATAGTAAAATTATCTCATTGTTTTTCAATAATGTACAATAAATCAAGAAAAAAGTTGAAATGGATTTTAATTACAAAATTGCTTATATTAATTAATTTTTTGTTTGATTTTACTCCAATCATCAAATTAATAATATTAATAACAAGAATAATTGAATTAATTACTATTTCTTTTTCTTAAATAGTTATAAAGAAATGAAAATTGTTGGAAATTGACTTAAATTAATTTTGTTTCTATTTATTTATAGAATTTTTTTTTAATTTTTCTTTATATTTAATTTAAAAATAATTTGTAAAACAATTAGAAAAATATTTATAAATTAATATAAAGTTAGTTAATAATTTTATTAACAAAGAATTTTTAAATATTTTTTCTGTGAAAAAAATTTCCTTAACAAAAACTTTGTGGCAAAGAGCTTTTTTTAGACAATTTACGGGAAATCTATATCAGAGAAAGAAGTTTTATCTAAAAAAGTGCTCGTCATTCTGAGAATGAAAATTATTAAAATTGTGTATTTGTTTATGTTCTATTAACTCTCCCGCTCTTATATATTACACGTAAAAACTTTTATTAATTTTGCAAAATAAAAAATACAAATGAATATTAAAACAATTAAAAAAAAAAATGCTAAGAAAATAAAACAAATATTATTTATTGAATCTTTCTCCCATAACTCACTTTTGCACTATTTCGTAGCACTGATCTAAAGGCAAATATAAATTTATCAAACTGTACAGACTTTGGATTTGAGAATTTTGCTAAATGAACGGTATTAATATGTGACAGTAATTCTCATATATAAAAAATACGTAAAAAACCGCTTCAAATTATAAAAAGAAAACATATTTAGCTTTTTAAATTATATAATATTTTTGAACATAACATCAACCCAATATTGACATCATATAAAAGTTTTGTAAACTTATGATTTTTATAAGCCAAAAAAAACGTTACATAGATAAACCTCATTTATGGTAAAATTCTGCATTTTTACTCCATGATGTCAAATTTCCTCTCCTCAAATGAAAGCTACGAACTCCTGTAATAAAATAATATTTGATATTTAAATATTACCATACGTGATAAAGTACGGATCATCATCTATTCAATAGGAGTTCAGCATTTAGAATATTATGTTTAGTTAAACACGGTCAATGGATTGAAATTTAACACCTCGGGTGTGGAAAATATTTTCGGAACGTTTACTTTTGAAAATATGAACAAATTTAACTTAATTTACTTTTTCTGTAATGTAGTGAAATAATTTATTGCTCTACATTACCAGCATATTTTAAATAGTTCATTTATTCTAAACGAGGCCTCCCACTTTTTCTTTAGAAATATGACAAATAAAATAATCAAACAAAATTGATAGTAATAATTGATCTGCTATAATTTTAAACAACTCTGTATTTACATCATGCAAGTACATATATTGTAGATAACGGTATTATGTTTTTTTATAGGTTTATATAAACTTGATATAAATGTTCAGGGGTGAGATTAATTTATTTAAACGACAAAAACATATTTACATATTTTGGTAAAGCTAATAAAAAAGCTAAATATAAAAATGTTGATTACTTTTAGGCTGAAAAAGTAAAACAATAAAACAAATATATAATATTTTTAGAAATTGTAACTTCTTCTAAGAAAAATATACAAATAGCTACTAAATAAAAAAAATATATAAATAATTTTAAAGAAAAGAAAAATCTAAAAATTAATTTTAAAGTATATTTTTAGGGGTTTAAATAAAAGAATTTTCTTTCTGTTAAATTTAATTTAAAACAAAATTAAAGGAAAAAATATTTTTTCATTACAAAAATAAAGCTTAAGTACTTTAACAAAATATTAAACAAATACAATGCAAAAATGCGCTTCATAACTATTTTCTAATAGTTAGATAGAAACACTAACAATGATAAATATTGTTAGTGATTTTTAAGGTTTTTTTTATTTATTTATTTATAGTAGATAGCATTAAACTCAACAGATGTGCAATAATTTTATCTATAAAATGTTTATAGGACTATAATAGCAAAAAAATATATATATTCCCCAAATTACAAATGCATTTACGTAAATCTACAAAAAAACATTATTAATCAGATAAAATCAATTCAATACACCGAGAATTTAAATAAAATCAACAAAATCTAAAAACAGCAATAATATAAATATAAATAAAAATCAATATTATTATTATTAAAAATGAACGAATTGTTATAAGGAAATTCAACAAAAAAATTTTTGCCATAAAAAATTTGATGGCAAAACACAAGAATAATGGAAAATCCCTTCAAAACAGCATTAGAAAAAAATCTAAGAATCTAATAATATTTAAAAATATATAAACACTTAAAAATATAAGATGAAAGAGATGAGAAAATAATGGCAAATATATAATTAATTTAACACATATGACACATTTAATTAATTAAATAATTTCAAATATAAAATAAAAATAATTATAAAATTATATTTAAAATTATTTGTACACAATTGAAGGCTTCAAAAGCTGCAGAATATAATAATTATAAGCTCTCTGGGGGTGTGGGAATAGTAATGGTTAGTTTTTCATTATTTTAATTTTTGTTTTGTTTTTTTTTTTAAATTACAAGGCAAATTGAAATTAAATGAAATAAAAGAATTTATATGAATCATGGGAAAATGTAAAATCTAATAAAAGACAATTTAGAAATGTGTAAAACTCATGTAAAAATAAAGAGAAATTTGATGAATAAAAAATAAAATAATAACAATAAAATTATAGCAAAAGATTAAAAGCATACTTTAGGGTGTCTTCTAAGATTTAACAAAATTATTAGCTTTTCTATAGAATACAATAAGGTTTAAAGGAAACTATAAAATTATGCATAACTAAAGGAATTTTTGTAATGTTATTATTAAATTTTGTAGCTCAAAATCTAAAGTTTGAAAAATATTTCGATTTTTGCTTTACATATGTATGTATAGACATTTATAATTAATGAAATCTTATAAATTTCATCCTTCTAAACATTTTTATAAAACAACTAACTGTTGCTTATATTAAGGTCTTATATATTTTCTTCATTACTTTTAAACATCCACGTGTGTTGTTTATATTTTCTTCCCATAATAATTATTATTATTTTTTTCTTTTTACAGTTTTAATTTCTTATTTAATATTTTTACAATTTACAACCAGAAACATTATATTATTCTGTATAAAACATTTAATTTAATTATAATATTTTTAAATGTCTGTGATAAATTTTTCCAAAGGCAAGAGTAAAAGCAGAGGTAGTGAAGGGGTATGAATAAAAAGTTTTCTATTTGATTGCCTACATTAGGGCGTTTTATTTATTTCGCCTTGATAAATGTGTTTGTGTATGTATATAATAAATGTTTATACTGACAAGTGCACTTCAATTACCGCGAGCATATTTTCATGCTTTGTAAACTCTTTTTCTTTTTTCCTTTTTTTTTCAACTAACATATTTACTATTTACTAGTTGTAAAAGTCTGGGTGTGAGATAAAGAAAGCATCAGTTAGTCAGACAGACTAAAATGCAACCAGATACTTTAAATTGTTTACAAATGGATGAATAAATACCAAATGTCATGTCTATAATGCTCCCGTTAATTATATAAGTGCAGTAAAGAGAAAAAAAAAACGCTTACACATGCCGGAGAAATAAAATTATAATGAAAAATGAGTACACGAGTCAATAAAGGTTGACACATGTGGAGAGCTATAGTTAAAAAATGATTCTGTTTCAAATGAGTTTATGTGAAATTTTTATAAAAAAATTCTAAAAAAACTAATGAAAGAAAATATTAAGCAATTTTAATTTTTGTATGAAAAAAATATTTTCGAAAAAAAGAAATCAATTAAATTATTAATTAGACATTTTAAATGATTTCAAATATATTAATTTACTTAAATTCAAATTTAACTTCAATTACTCTATAAGTTCCATATATGAAAAAAGAAGATGACTAATTTTTATTTATACACATTTTATTAATTTGTTAATTAACACAATTAAGGTAAGTTTAGACTAATCAAATATTTCACCAAATTGACGTAAAACATTTTCTAACTTCTCCATTTTAATGTAAAAATATTTTTTTACTTATCGTAAATCAAAGCTAACATTTTATCGAATATTGTTTTACGCAGTTTTTTCTCACAAATCATTTGCAAGATCAATTAAATCCAAACAATTTTTTTGTACAACTAGTGATCACGCAAATTTGGTCAAATATTTGATAATGAAAAAAATATTAGAAAGCTGATGATAAATTGTTTTAATTTTTGTAAACACAATGATATAATTAAGAAATTATATATTAATATTATAGCAGGCCACTTCTGAATGATTATTTAGGAAATATTTATGAAACGCCTTAAAATAGGCAACAGTTTGTTAAAGTGTGTACATTTTTAAATGTATGTGTTTGATTTTTAAGTTTACAAAAGACTTTACATAAAACTTGTGTTCTTTATTTATAAATTTATATTCATCTGACCTAATTTTATATATATTTTCTTACTTGCTGTAGGGCATTTAAATGTCTAGAACAAATAAAACAAGTTATAAACTTTCAATAACACTTAAGTATAAAACACAAGTGGAAAAAATAACTATTGTAGAGAAAGTACAAAAAGAAATATAAAAAAAAAACAATGAATATAATTGAAGGATTTCTATTCTGAATTAATACACAGTAATAAATCTAAAGAAATGCAATTATTTTGAAAATAAAACCAATTCAGAAAATTAAATATTATAAATAAATATTAACAATGAAGAATAATGATGAAGGAAAAGTAGAAATAACAGAAAAACAAAACATAAATTAAGACTTCAAATTTACTAAAGAATAAAATAATATTTTTATATTAATATGTTAAAAATTTAAATAAAATAAATACGAAATAAATTATTATTTTTTAATTTTATTGAATACAATCTTTAAGATTTTCTTTGTAATTTAAACAAAATAAAATCTTGTAGCATACCTTTAGGTGTTTAGCACATATGCTATTAAAAATTAAGTCCATGTTTTTTATTATGGAAATTTATAAATAAATGTAAATTATAAATTTCTGGAAGAAATCAAACACTGCTCTTATTTTTTTAACCAGCAGATAATACTTTAAAATTAATTTAAAAAGTTTTTTTGATGCATTTTGCTCTATTATGGGTTAAGCAAAATTTTTGCACAAAACAACACATTTCACCTGTACAATATTATATATTTAAAGAAAACATTGACTCATTTTATACTAAATACTAAAAATAAATTTATAAAAAAAACAAAAACAAAGCGTGTCTAAAAAATCACTATATGTTGGTCATCATACGCCACGCAACATTCAATAAATTTTTGTCTGTTTAAAAAATTAGTCAGAGCTATAAAGTTTTGCTTAAATTATGTTGTAAATTTATAATTTACAATGTCTTTTATAAATCTACAAATACTTAAATTGAAAATAAAACACAAATAAATAATAAATTTCCCACGTCTAGTATTATGAGAAAATACTAGGCATAGTCACTGATTTTTTAAAATTTCATGTGAAATGTGTTAAAAAAAATAGAAATTATGAAAATTTCAAAACAACATGATGTTTTTTTATATTTTGAATGTGAACAGCCTTAAAATTAGTTAACATTTTTTTTAAATCACCAAAAAAATTAATGTCGTATTTTTGTATTACATTTCTTTTTATTTCACTTTTTTTGCGTATTTTATTTTGTAAATATTTTCTATTTTTTTGCAGCTGTTTTTTTACGTTTTTATCTTTCTTTTATTTATTCTTAAAAACAAACATTTTGTTTGCGAGTAAAAAAGTTCCCCCTTTTTTATTTTACTTTTTTTTTTTTAAGTAAAATAAATAAATAAAATTCTAATGAATTTTGTTATTTAGACCCCATTTAGTCTAACATAGCTGGAGTGACGCCAAAAAAATAATAATAATTTCTAATAATATTTTTAAGACAAGTGTAAAGCAAGGCAATGTGTTTTTTATTTTTCTTTTTTTTTTCGTTGTTGAAAAAGTCTAACCATTAGTTATAATTAATCATAGAAATTGCATAAAGTTAAATACAAAATGCAATGATTAAGTAATTTCTTGACATTTTAGCTAATATTGAAATTGCGTTAAAATAATATATTGCCTATCTTAAGGAGGTAAGCAGAATATCATTGACAAAGCATATTTTAAGGTAAACAACGGCAAAAGAAAATTTAATGAAACAAAATGCAGAAAATTCACAACTATAATATTATCACTAAGTTTTAATATATATATTAGTAACTTATTAATTGATAGAAAAAGAAAAAAAAATAATTGAGAGCCTAAATAGTTTTGTCTTTAGTTGAAATATTAAAATAAATCGAATTTTGATCACTTGAATGATTGTTACAATTAAAAAGGTAATTGAAAGAGTTTTTATATTTGGTAAATCGTTATATGAAACACACAGAAAAAATATAGTCTTTTAAATGATTTATCAAATATAAAAACTCTAACAATTACTTTTTTAATTGTTTCAATTATTTATTTGATCAAAATTCGATTTATTTTAATATTTCTAATAAAGACAAAAATATTATTATTTCTTTGCATCAATATCATCAATAATTGATTTTATTATTTTTTTTTCTTAAATAGACATAAATGACCTGAACATTTTTAAAAATTGACTTAAATTTATTTTATTTTTATAGACAATTTATTTAAAATATAATTTAAAAGCAAATAAAAAAATTTAATTTAAAAAGCAATTAGAAAGTTAATTATATTAATAAATAAAAAAAGTTATTTATTTTATTTAAAATTAATTTGGAATATTTTTTCTGTGTAAAAATAAAAATATTCTTAAGATACGGTCACATTAAGGAAACATTTGACTGAAAATCGCAAATATTTTTTTGCCGGCAAACAAAATTATTTGATAACAAACAAAAATATTCCTAATGTGAACACAGTGTAACCACAGAATGGAAAATATTTTCCCATTTTTTTTTTTTACAAATAATTATTTGATCTTACAATTTTTTTTATAAGAGAAAACACTATCAAATAATAATTGTATTGAGTCATATTATTTACTATAAGTGAGGAATTTTCAGCAATAAACTCTACAAACACTGAACAATAGTGTTGAACAAAATTACTCGAGTAATCGAGTAAATCTTTTAAGTTACTCGAGTGTTTCGATTAATTGATACCTTAAAATTTTACTCGATTTTTTAATGCTGATCAATAAAGAAAATAAAAATATAGTTTAATATAAGAAATAGTCCTTCGAAAAAATTAGTTCACGTTTCAGCGTGTCTACAGTAATTTAGTAAAAATTACTCAGTATAATATTTTATTATATATGTTTTGTCGGTAAGGCTGTGAAAGAATTGTGAAAATATGTTTGTTTCTGAATTATTTGATTTTGAAAATCACAAAAAGCACTTTGGACCATCCTTTTTTAGATAAAGTAGTTCAGCGCTTATTAACATAAAAACAAATTTACATGTTAAACTTAAAGTTCAAGACTGAGAATTTACTGGTACATTTTATTTTAATTCGTAGAACCACAATAATATGTTTTTCCAAATCAAATTTATAATCCTTCAATTTATTTTTTATTATTTATTATATTTGTATTAAAATTATTTGAATTTCGCTTTATAATATTTTAAAGTAAGGTTTTAATTTTTGTCATTATAAAAACTTCAATATAATTAAACATATATTCGGTTTTACTAAATATAATTTAGATTTTAGATTCGAAACATTCTACACAAATGTTTTAAAGCTAATTTTTTTTTTAGAAAACTTTAAAAAACAGTTAAGAATTATTCGATTAGTCGGCATAATTTATTCGAATAAATTGTTACTCGAAAAGCTTGATTTTAATATAATCGAACAGTTATTTGATTTAAACTTGTCGATTAATCGAACAAACAATACTCGAGTGAATACCATAAAATATTGTCAAGAAATCTTTTGAGTGAGATATATGTATTCAAAAATCATGGCCTTTTGGCGCCCTTAAATCCTCCTTATACACGTTCGGAGATGTATAAGGGGGATTTGAGCAAGCTGGATCCACTAAATCTATGATAAGTAATGGTAAGGTCACTCTAGTGATGTAGGTGGGAGAACGAGTGCTTTTTACTTCTTCTGAAGGAGACGAGTAGAACGAAGCAGCATAGAAGAATAATGGGTCGATCAGGTGATGAAATCATGGATAATAATATGGATACGGTGTTCGGGAAGTCAGTCGTTGACCTTCCACAGACGGTGATTGAATATGTCAAAAAATAGAATTCATGGTTGAAAATGAGCAACAGTAGATGGATCTTAATGTTGTTGATGCTTGTGGCACTGAGAGCATTATGGGTTGTGATCGTGAACAGCATATGGAATTTTTTTTTATTATACCACTTCTAAAAAATTGTCGGAGCTGCTCCACATCATAAAATCTAAAAATTTTCATTATTTCTGTGCTTAACATATTTTTAATAAAAATAAATTTATTGCTTTCGACACCCAGCAAAAACTTGGTAATGGCATGTAGTTACGGATGCAGCTACCTTTCAAATGATAACAACATACTTTCTGCATTATATGAAAGTAGATTTGCGCACTGACTTTTAACCTGATATGTAACAAATTAATATTGATCAGATTTTCGGAAGTATTATTTTTTTTATCAATCTTTTTATTAAAATTATAAAAATTATATATTTTTAGAGTCGATAAAACATAAAAATACAATAAATACTTGTTGTTTATTTCGAACGAAAATTTAATTGCAATAATTCAGTTTTAAATTATATTCATCAATTTTCAAATATGTTTTCAATAAATAAATTTATAAAAATATATCATCTGTTTATTTTTCCATCTTTCAGTACTTATTTATAACCGATAATGTAACTAGTTACTATTCTCTTGGATAATAATGACTTCTGCATTGCTAATAAGTTATTAAATAAAGTAATTAGTTGTTACAAAGACATCTGAGTAATGACTATTGTAAGTAGTTGAAGAGCCATATGGCAAGCAAAGTTTTTGTTGGGCTGTTTGATTAAATTAATTTTTAAAAGCAAATAATTTTTTTAAATGTGCCCTATGGGAAAACATGTTTTCCTCTTTGACTATTTTACTATATTTATGTCTGTTTGGACAGACAATAATGGAAAAATAAATGTGAGACAAAATAAATTTCATATTGCTTTAGAAAAATTTTCTTTAAACAAATTTGAAGCAAATATTTGCCTAATCTGACCATACCTTTAGTTATTTATTTCTATATATATAACAAAATAAAATGTGTTACCACACTTCTGTTTGTATATTTGTAGCATTTTGCTTTCCTTTATCTGTAGCCTCAAATAGATTATGTACCAACATAAGTGCATTTTAATTTCTATTGCGTATGGGCAGGTTCTGCTATTCATTTGTTTTGATTTGCTCTTCTTTAATTATTTATTTTCAATAATACACACCACACAACCACTTTACTTATGGCAACAATATGTTGCACAATATAAAAATTCTTTGTAGGCTGCCACCAATTGCCGCTACAAAATAAAAATTAAATACTTTTTTATGTTAAAGAATAAAAGCAAAAATGCATTTTCATAAGAATTCATTCTTTTTTTTTCTTTTTTAATTGTTTTAATGTTTTTTTGAATGAAACAATTAAATTTAACAATATTTTTTCGAAATGTCGACAAGTTCATAAATAAAATAAAGAAATAAGCAAACGATTTTGTATGGTGTGGTACTTTTAAGGAATTTCTTTTTTTTTTCGTTTTTGTTTTTGTTTTATTTTAAAATATTTGGAGAATTGAATTTAATTTTCAAGTGCTAGAAAATTAGTAGCACCCGAGAGAAATTGGGGTCATTAAAAATTATTGTTATTATTATTTTATATTTTATATATATTTGGTTAAATATTTCTTTTGTAAAAAACAAAAATGTAGGTCGTTTAAGTTTTGGAAATAGAGGGGGTTTTGGTTGGTTGGGTTGGTTTAGTTTGGTTTGTTTTGCTTTATTAATAAATTATTAAAGTTTTGTTTACATTTTTTTAATAATTGTTTATTAGAAATTAATAATGAAAGAAAGTATCAACTAGGTGTTTAATCATTAAACAATTATAAGCGTTTAATAAATGATAATCACCCCAGAGTGACGTTTAAGTAGAGAAAGAAATATAAAATTAAATTTGTGTATTAATGATGGGCATTTAGTATGAATACTTTGTGGATTTACTTCATAATAAAAGTAGCAATAAAATTAATACATTACACAGGGAAACATTAATTCTATGGACTCTTATCTACTTTTTTCGAATTGAGATTGCTTTATATAGTGAAGCATATCTCGAAAACTACAGATTTTATTCAAAAAAATATCCAAAGAAAAAAAAACTAATTAAAATTATCTTCCAGCCTTTTATACTTTACTTTTTAACACAGTCAACAGTTTAGGAGATATTGTGACTATTTTGTAACAAAAACTTATGTTTTATACAAAATTGCGAAAATGTATTTCTTCCAAAAAAATCATCAAAATTCTAAAATGTCAAAAATTCAAATTTTTATTCATTAATCTTAATGATAAATTTGTTGCCAATAAAATAATACCCATTTCATTAGTATCAATGCATACGTTTTAAATTTATTCCCAAATTACTAAAAATACTTCTTAAAAAGTTACATGGAAAATTAAAACAAAAATTAAATTGAAAAACGAGTAAATGTTTTTTTTTTTTTAATTTTTCTATATAATTTTTTAATGAATATTTTGTCTAATTTGAAAATAAAATCAAAATTAATGTATTGATTTTAATGAAATAGTTCTTATTTTATTGGCAACAAATTTATCTTTATGATAAAATAATCATTTGAATTTATTGTATAAAAGTTCAACTTTTCTCAAATCTCCATAATTGTGGGCCGTATTAAAAAATAATATAAGAAAGTTTTAAAATAATTTTATTTAGAATGTTTTAATATTTTTTTGAACAATATCAAACAAGTCGTTTTCGAGATATGTTTCAATATATAGTGCAATCTCCTTAATTTTTCAAACCGCGATTTATCGCGAGGTTTAGTACTTATGAATAATGTGTATCCAAATTGACTCAGAAAACTCATGCCGCAGATTTTTTTTTTCCATTTTGTAACTCTGTGTTTTACAAAAAAATAAATATATTTTCGAACAAATTTCAAATTAAAATATTAAACAGAATTTGAAAATGATTTTACATATTTGTTATAATAGAAAAATCATTCGCATTATATTATGGTTATGTGACAAACTATTACATGGCACAGGTCAAAAATACAGATACTGCCAATAGTGTTGCCATATTACACTAATTATTCTCATTAATTAGATTTAATTATTTCCAAACTTTTAAATATCCAATCACCAATTTAATATTATTATTTTTTAAATTTTTATTCAATTTCAAACATTCTTTTTGTTATAAACTATTTATTATTTTCCAAATTCCAATACTCATGCCCAGCATGTTTTCATATTTCAAATGCATAAATCTTCAGATATTTAATAAAATTCTACACAAAAACACAACGTCTGATTACAATTTGTTTAAAAATCTAAATGGGTTGGGTCAACCAAATGAAAAAAAAAATGCATTTCGCTTTCTTTTTTTTACCCCAAAACAGATGCATATTTTCAATGAGAAACAAAACAATTAAATTTTTTTTCCTCAAAATTTATTTTTTGTTTATTTTGATTTTGCAATATTCTTTCTTTCTTTCTTATAAGCCACTTAAAATATTTTAATTTGTAGCATTTCTTTTTTTTTTTTTTTGGTGTTTGCTATTTGTTATTGTAGTTGTGGAGTCTCCACATACTTACATACATATTTTCATTAAACAACAAACAGATGCGCTAAATCTAGGAAAATCATCGTCATAAAACTACAGGAGGCCCTTTTGCCATCGATACTAGTGCAAACATACGCACAATATGGCCTCTAATGTTTTCTGTTATTGTTTTTATTTATTTTATTCTCTTACATACTCTTATCTCTACACTGCACTTGATGATATTTTAATGAAATAAATGTTTATGTATCGTTCACGTTTGACAATAATTAAATTCAAATTAATGTAGAACCGTCTATGTGTTGAATAATAAATTCTGATATGTTATACTTTTTTATTAGGCGAACAAATTCATCTTATAATGATATAATAGCTACTATAATCCATAACTCGACTCTCAATAGCAGTATAATACCGCTCACTTTCACTTCCCATCTCTTCCCCTAATCGAGTTGATTGTGGGGAGCTGCTATATATAAAAAAAACTTTAATTATTCATGAGAAATATTTTATCAACTCACATTTTTTTATTTAAAAAATCGTTTTTAAAATATTTTTTTTTTGAAACCAATTATTGTGAAAGAAAGTGTTTTTATCAATTTAGTAGTATATTGTTTTCTAATAATAAATACGAACTATGTCACAGTCTCAATAGCTCAATTTATTCTAATAGCACGACGATTTATAATGCGAATTTATAATAGTTACTAGTTGAGTAATCGCTTATATTTTAGGACTTGGTTACAACCATATTGAACAAAACTCAAGAAAATTGTCATGCTGTCACAGGTGATTTTTATTTGTTACTTCTCCAATTTTGTAACTCTGTTTAGCAAAGAAAAAAAAAAATCACTAATTCTTATTC
>MINK01188444.1:9626-21738 GCA_001735545.1 Phormia regina
TAACTTCAAACTGGTCAGCTCGAGTTTTGCATTTTTCCAAACTTGAAATAAGTTCTATTGTTAAATTTTTTAATTCCTCAAAGGAGAATAAATTAGTGTTATTATTTATATTATTGTTGTTATTGACATTGTTGTCATTTGGTTCGTTAAGGTTCCAACTATTAACATTTTGCAATCTTTGTTGATTTAATGAATTTGGGAAATTTTTGTTGTAATTCACAACATTATTATTGTTAAAAGATATACCCAATTGATTTTTTGGTTTGAAATTTCTAGGCTGGGTTCTCTGTCTTATTTGTATATAAGAAATCCTGCTAGGACAATCAGGAGACATTGCTTTATGTGGTCCATTACAATTTGCACACTTTTCAATTGTTACATTACAATCAGATGTATTATGGTACCTTTATATAGTTTATAATTGAATAACTTACTCTTAATTCTATTAAGGTAATAATTTGGTCATTTCTGCCATCTTTTGCTCTAGTAATAAATTTAACGTCTAAGAATTTGAGACCCATTTCTATAAGTTTCTTTTTAATAATGGCGGGATCATATTTGTCGAGACCCAAAAGAACAGCCTTATAAGGTTTTTCATTTTTCGAAATTAAAGTTATCAGTAAGAGTTTTACATACAGCATCAAAATCTTCTTTTTTGGTACAAAAAAGTTTCAAACCTATTGAGATCTTCCGTATCGAGTAATCTGTTATTTTTATTTTTAAAATTCTGCAAACTTCATGCAGCTGTTCAATTTTACATATTAACACTGTAATCGGAGGTATGTTAACTTTAACAGTTTTATCGACGGCAATCTCATCGCCAGAATCATCATCGAGAGTTTGTAGTGGTGAAAAATAATTATTATACTCAGCTATCTGAGAAGTACTAGGTTTTGGTTTTTTATTCATATTCGAGTGCCTGTTATAGGTAACAGCATCGTCTTCTTTTTCACGCGTACGTTTAATGTTGTTGTTTGAAAATGTAGTAATTTTGTTATTGTTAAGAAATATTTATGCAAAATAAAAGAAATAAGAAATATATAGCTGTAAACTTCACTTTTAAAGAACACGACTTTATATACTGAGTGCAAGTAGAAGAATGAAATTTCAATTATTTGCGCGATAAAGTTAATAATTTCAAGGAAAATAAAAATTCCTTTTGTGAACCTAGATAAAAATAGTGATTGACATCAAGTGGTTTTTGTGTTTTGTGCTCTTCGTATTTTTCTGATTTTTTGTGGAAATAATTTAAAATAAATTTATATTATTTTAATTAATTATTTTTTCTAAATAAAAAATATATTTAATAAATTTTCATTTTGAATACACATTTTTGTGTCCAACTTAATAGAAGAAGAATGTCTATTTCACCACTAGATAAATTTAATAGAGCTTCGGATGCTCTTGTCGCTTTTGAGGAGAATTTTAATGATATTAAGGGAAAAGTGCATACGGTTTTCGGGTTAGAACTTCATTGTAGTGAGTTGGAACTTTTATGGGATAAAGTTAAAGTGACATATGAACAGTGCCTAGATTATTTCCGACTGTAAAGAAATTTCATTGTTGTATCAGTTGTTTGTCGCGATCACATAATGTTAAAAATTGTAAGAGCGTTCATTGTTGTTCTCCTTATGGCAAGAATCATACGATGTTACATAGAAACGTGCCAACTACAGAGCACTCTACTAGAAATTCTTCGAATTCTTGTTCCGCTCCAAATACAAGTGTGACTCCTCAACACACTAATTCGTCGCCAGCTTTGTCGTTCCAGCCCTCTTCCTCTAGCGGTATCAATTCTTCGAATAGGCAAATATTTCATATTTCTCAGAAAAGAACTGTTCTTTTAGGGACTGCAATAGTGAATTTTCATCACCAAGGTACTACGTACCCAGCGCGAGCTCTGATAGCCCCTGCTTCAGAATCTTCGTTTATTTCTGAACGGGTGCAGAATCGTTTAAAACTTTCAAACGATTTCTGCTACTGCTCGTAAAATTTGTTGTATAGAAATAGGCTTGCACTCCAATATTATTTTGAGAACTACGGCACTTGTGTTGCCACAGATATCTGGTAATTTATCCTCTTTTATCGTTGAAGGTGAACAAAGAAAAGAATTGCCAAATCTTCGTTTGGCAGATTCGCAGTTTTTCGACTGTAGACCTGTTGATCTTCTTTAAGGGGCTAATTTGAATCCAGAAATAATATTAGGTGAAATACGAAGGTACGTTTTAGGCACTTTATTGGCTCAGAAGACTATCTTCGGTTGGATCATTACTGGTCCTGTACAGCAAAATTCGTTGCAGGTTTATTCCACTCGGGTTGAATTTTCGGAAGAAGATAGTTTAAATAGAAATTTACTTCGTTTCTGGGAATTAGAGGAAACGCCGAAACGTAAAATTATGTCGACATATGATCGTATTTGTGAGGAGAATTATTTGAAAACTACTCGTAGGGGTTCTGATGGGCGTTATATTGTAACGCTTCCTTTCAAATTAGAATTTCCTGATAAACTCTCGTTAGGCCACTCAATGGAGAATGTGAGATCTCAATTTTTGAGAAATGAATATTTATCTTTAGGTCACATGCAGCTGGTTACGGAACGTATTTCATCCCTTTCTTCTTGCTATTTACCTCACCATCCGGTAATAAAGCTGGATCGGAAGACTACCAAATTTAGAGTAGTATTTAATGCGTCGAATAAGACCTCAAGCGGTATTAGCCTAAACGATTGTCTTTATGTAAGACCCACTTTACAGGCGGCTTTAGTTCTATTAATATTTGTTTTCAATTGCGATATAACACAAATGTATAGGCAGATAAGACTTGATAGTGCACATACTCCATTTCAACGAATTTTGTTTTGTGATTCTCCTACGGAGGAAATTAAGGAGTATGAACTACAAACTGTGACTTTTGGTGTCAATTGTGCTCCATATCTTGCCATACGTACTTTGCTGCAATTGGCTGATGATACTGAGACTGAGTTCCCCTTTGCTGCACATATTCTTCGAAAACGTATGTACGTTGACGACGTACTAACAGGGACTCATGATATCTCCACAGCTTTCATCGCTCGAGATCAGAGTTGGGGTAGTGCACGAAATTTGCTGTTTTTACTAACACTTAGTGATAGTGCAAAATTTTTAACTACAATCTTTACTTTTTAGTGGTGAGTTAAAAAATATCAGCCTCACTCAACATAGTAGTAGTGAAAAAATATTTTTTACACTAAAATTAATTAGTGATAGTTAAAATTTTTTCAGCTTAAGCCAAGTGCAACATTTTTTTCTTCACTAAATATTTTAGTGCAAAAAACCCTCCACTAATGAAAAATATATCCATTAGGAATATATTTATCTCTCTAGCTTTAGGCTTTCGGTATTTGAAATTATGAATCAGACAGTTAGGTTCCTAGTTTATAAATGGATCTCTCAATATGCACAAATACGCTTATAAGATTCCACACACTAAAAGAAATTTTAAATTATGTAGTGTTGTTCTAAAACGATTTTAAATTTGATAATTATCATCATAGCTCTCTAAAATTAGTTCATTGAGTTGTAATTGATTGGAAAAATTTTTTTTATTTATATTTAGTGAAGAAAAAAATTTCACATTTATGTTTAATGAGAAAAATTTGTTTGCAGCTTATGTGTAATTACCGTTCAGATTTTGCACAATTGAGTGTAGTGCACAGTTTTTCACTACCTCTAAATTTAGTTAGAGTGAAAAAAATTGCAATATCACTAAAATTGTTTAGTGGTAGTGAAGAAATGTTTCACTATAACTATAGTGTTGGCAAATAGTTAAAAATCAAAATTTTTTCACTTTTTGATCCCGTAGGTTGGCTTGGTCCGATAAATGTGGTTGCGAAAATGGTTATGCAGAAAGTTTGGCTAGATAATATTGGATGGGATGATTCAATTTCTTCGAGGATACGGATTGAATGGGAAAAATTTGTCACTTCATATCATGAAGTTAATTATATACGAATTCCCAGATGGGTTCATTATGAACCTGATTCAGCAATCGAGCTCCATATTTTTTCTGATGTCTCGGAAAAGGCGTACGCGGGGTTAGTATATATTCGAGTTGAGACCCCTAAGGGCGAAATTTTTACAAATTTACTTACTTGAAAGACAAAAGTAGCTCCTATAAAGTCTATATCGTTACCTCGACTTGAATTATGTGGTGCAATCTTTTATACTTTCTGATGTTGAGGTGAGACGTGTGAAATTACGCTTGGCCATCGTGGCACAGAAGATTCATTTTGCTGATGAATATAAATGTCTTCAGGACAATAGAAACTTGTCTTCTAAGAGTTCACTTTTACCTTTAAATCCATTTCTGGATAGTGAGGGAGTTATGAGACTAAATGGTCGATTAACAAAAACACCGTCTTTAAGGTACCCGGAAAGTCATCCTATAATTTTACCATATTCGTGTCGTTTTACCGTTCTTTTATGTGAATTTGTTAATTTAATATCGGTACATGGTGGAAACCATTTAATGATTAGGATCTTACGGATCGAATATTGGGTGCCTAGACTGAAGATTTTAGATAAAGCGATAATTAATAGATGCAAACGTTGCATACTTGATCGCAAACGCGCTTGCTTGCAAATAATGGCTGCCTTACCTCTTGAGGGAACCACTTTGGATCGCCCCTTTACAACTACCGGTGTGGATTTCGTTGGTCCATTTGATATGAAAAACTTAGCCGGTAGATCTAATCAAATTCTAAAAGCCTATGTATACATTTTCGTATGTTTTTCTACAAAGGCCATACATTTGGAGGCAACTTCGGATTTATCAACGGATAAATTCCTGGCAGCGTTTAATCGCTTTATATCGAGGAGAGGGTGTCCACAAACTATCTTTTCGGATAATGGGACAAACTTTGTATGCGCATCTCGTGAATTGGAAAGTGGCATTTTATCCCGCTGGAGCGCCTCATATGGGAGGATTGTGGGAAGCTGGTGTTCGAAGTTTCAAACTTCATTTTCGCAAAGAGGCCCAATCAGTAAAATACACATTTGAAGAGCTTCTGACCGTATTAGCGCGAATAGAAGCTTGTTTTAATTCTCGACCACTTTACCCTATAACAGATGCACCTAATGAGCCAGTAGCTCTTGCCCCCGGACACTTTCTTATAGGATCGCCCATATTAGCACCACCCGAACCGTCGATATTCGAAGCTCCTATAAGTCTTACGAATCGCTATCGGAAAGTGAGAGCCTTAACTCTGTCGTCGATGGAAGGAAGATTATTTGACTAATTTACATAAGTGATATAAATGGAAACATCCAGAGCGCGATATCGCTGTCGATGACTTGGTTGTTATTCGAAATACACAAATGTCACCCACTTCTTGGAAATTAGGTAGAGTTCTTAAAATTTACCCAGGAAGTGATAATCATGTTCACGTCGCGGGCATTAGAACTGAAAATAGCGTGGTAAAGCGATCAATCTCTAAGCTAGTCATTTTGACTAGCTGAATTATTAAATTTGAATGTTTTTTTAACCCTCCTTGTTTCGCAGTATTATGGATCCTTTAGCCAATTATTTGGAAGACGCTTTGTTAGAGGACTATGACGAAGCAATGGAGGTAGAAGGGCCCACCGCTGCGGCTATTGTTCCAGCCGATAGTGTCAAACCCGATGAAGCACCCAATTCGGAAGCTCCTCTTTAATATCGTGTCGCGTTTTTAGAAACATGACCGATGAAAAAAAGCTACGTATGGTGATCCTACATCGGTATTGTTCGGGTTGTCTTTCACCGCAGCATATTACTCGAGAATGTAAGATTACCGGGAAATGTAAACGCTGCAACGGTCACCATCATACTTTACTGCACTCACATAACCATGTTAGGGCCAAGACGAAGGAAGAAACAGACGAATACTTGTCAGTCCACCTCCAAACGTCCAGCTACAAACCCTCGTCAAACGCCAAATACAAATGTAGGTTCGGTCTCGCATTTACCGCTGCGTACGTTTATAAGCTTTTCGCCTACGGCCAGCGAATTTTTAAATAACGGGAGCAAGCATGTTCCTATCCGTTCGGTGCTCGATTTATGTTGCAGTAGAAGTTAGATTTGCGAAAACTTAATTAAAAACTTAAAATTGCCGACGTTTGCTATAGATAACGTGAATCATTGTCGAATAAGTATTTGCTGTATCTACGATTACGCACAGAAAATAGATTTTATGGTTAAGGTTAGTAGGATGCAAGGGATAGCAACACCTCTGGAAACGGTATCGAATTCCATAAAAGAATCGTTTATAGGCCTTCAATTAGCAGACCCTAATTTTAATATGTCTGGTAGGGTCACGCTTGTGATAGGTCCGGAGGTCGAACCCGGGACTTCCGTTGGCCCAATAAACCATTTTTGGTTGGGTCATTTCTGGCCAGTCTCCTCTTTAAGGAGAATAGTTCATGGTCTGTTTTTAAAAACCATAACCAAATGAGTACAGTTAGTGGACTGTGGAAGCCCACGCTTGATTTTTGAAAAAAAAAAATAAAAAAAAATTGAATTTAATAAATATATTTATTATTTAAAACTGTTATATATTTCTTTATTTATTTTTTAAATTACCTTTAAGTTTATCATTAAGTATAAGGCAATTGTTGCAACATATTTTGTTGTTGCAAAGTGGCCGGCAATGTTTAATTAGGAATTTTTATTCGTGTAATTTTTCTTTAACGTTGATTAAATTATTTCGTACTACGTTAGGATTTATTATACTCCTTATTTAACACCCTTGGGTGGGAGTTTTGGAGTAAAACTGTTAACGGTACCCTTTTTAAGCATTGCCCTTTGTCATCTTCTTTTACTTTACTAAATTACTTTACTCGTTTTGTGATCGCCATTAGTGCTACCACTCAAAGCTCCCGTAACTTTTATACAAAAAAAGGTAATATTTAAATAAAGAAATTATTCTTTTCATTTACCGAAATAAAAACTTGCTTTTTATTTATTTTTATTTGCACGTAAACAGATATCATTTAGGAATAAAAACTAACAAAAAAAATTCACCTTCCAAGAGAAGTGAAGCTGTGTGGTGTTTTTTTTTTTAATTTCTATAATTTCACAAAACCGAAAACTGAATTTGGTAAAAGGCTTAATGGATATTTTGAATACAAAATTTTATCGAAATTGAAAGCCATCAAGTAAAAAATATATTCTCCGTGTTAAATCGAGTTCCAATCGAAATAAATAAAAATCATTAATTGTTTATGCATTGAGCGACATCTCAGAGAATTTTAACTGGTAATATAACAAAAACACCTAGTCATGAAAATTCTATCGTTTCATCAGATTTGCGTATAAATGGTAAACTGTACAACAGTGAGGAAAACCTATTTGAAATATTTAAATCTATGACAAGTTTAACATTCCAACATTAGAAATTAAATCAATATATCATCTACAAAACAACAATAAAAAAGAAAAAGGCCAGATGTCATTATAATGGTGAAACTGTGTTCTTCGTACGATAAAAACTTCATTTTAAAGTGCGAAGGCCAATAGAAGTGAACTTAAATTGTTTCATTTTGGACTTAGTGGTGATCGTCCTTTTTATGCCAATGGAAATTTAACGACAGCAAATCATAAGATTCTTTTATCAGCAATTCGTCAAAAAAAGGAGAGCCTTATTAAAACAGTTTATACAATTCGTGGCTTGGTACATATTAGATTTGATGGAAATTATGGAAGTGTCCGCGTCGATAATTTTTAACATAATTTTCTTGAATTATTTCTTGATAAAATCTTTACTTATAACTAGGTATAACCATATTTAATGCGCATAAATAAAACCCATTTTTTAGAGCATATTATGGTTATGCTCTAAAAAATGGGTTTTATGCGCATTACATATGCAGTAAAAACGAAAAATATGCTTTAAAAACGGGAAGATGTGTACGTAAAAAGAATTTTTTTATAATTTTTCATAAAATCAAATTTGAAGAACTTTTCATGAAGCATAAAAAAGTATTCTTAAAATGTCAAAATATGCTCTAAAAGGATCATTTACGCCCTAAAAATAACAAATATGCACTAAAAATCACCAAATACGCGTTTCGATTCAACTTCATTCACATTGCACTGAATAAGAAAGAAAATTTATTAAAAATTCAAGTTGTTCGGCCGATCTCAACGTGAAACTGCTAAATTAGTAGGACAATCCTAGAAATTTGTTTTCAATGCGCTATCCATCCGCAAAACAGGAGTTTCGAAAATGTTTTCGATTGCGATATTTTGCCGTTCAGGGATCGATATCACAATTTCGATCATTTCTAAACTAATAGATGGTAAGAAAATAGAAGTTCAATTACGTTTTTATGAGATAGAATAGAAAACGGGTAATCAAATTTTTTACGGTTGATCTATTAAAGTTTTGCTTTGTTTTATAACGTTGAATTATTAATAAAGCCTTTCTTTTTTAATGAAAAACATAACTTTTTGAAAAATTATAAACATCTTTCTTTTTATGTACATATTTTCTTATTTATAAAATGTGTATTAGACCAATAATGTCCTATGGTTTCCAAGTCTGGTTTTATGAATCTCCAAAAACCTATACAAGAAAATTGCAGATAATTCAAAATAAAAATCTGAAAATAATTCATAGCCTACACCACTGATATTCAACTGACCTTCTACATAGTAACTTTGACCACAAAATGTTTAATATATTTGCAAGGGAACTGACTCTGTCATTTAATCAAAAATGCAGTACGTCCAAACATTTGAGAACGCTTTGAAAATAATATTATTAAAAGGGAATTAATTCTCAAATTCAGAAATGCTATTATTATAAAATTATTATCAAATGAAATTCTCAGACATTTTTCTTTTTTTATTAATTCTTCATTTACATAACCGAGCCCATTGGTGCCTTATATGGCTAATCAAAGCTAATAAAAATAATAACAATTTCAACAAAAAATAAAGTAAATGTAAATAATTATTAACTAACATTATGGTAACAACAATAACAATAATAATATTTAAAAAAATCAAATGTGGAACATAAAAAAATATTTTGATTTTTAATTTTATTTATTATTTCATTTATTAATTTGTAAAAATATTTTAATATATAATTTGAAAATATTTTTGTTTAAAAGAATTAAAATATATATACTTATTTACAAAAACCGCAAATTTTAGATAATTTTTTAAGTAAAATTATATCAAAAATTATTTCCAAATATCCGCTGCTGAAAGTTCGTGAAAATATTTATTTACATTTCCAATTAATAATTTAATTTAGATTATTCTTACTTTTTTTAATGTTGTTTACAAATATTTTTATAATATTTTTAAATAACTTGATATCAAATTGAGAAACACATTTTCTCAACTTTTTGTTAACTTGTTTTAAGATTTATGAATAATCTGATAATAAATAACATTTGATATCAAGTTAACAGCATATTTTTCAAATATTTTTAAATTTATTTTCAATGATTTGATATTAACATTTGATATCAATTTGAAAAAATATAATATTTCGACAAAATTGATTACCTCGATAGTGAAAAACATATCGGGGCTTACTAATATTAACTGATTTGAAATATTTTTACACTTTTAAATTCCCCTAAGCAAGACAAAGAAAATATGCTTATTTTTCTGAATTATCTCGTATGGTTTAAAAGATATTTACCTTCAAAATCTTAATTCGATAACAAGAAGAAAATTTCAAAGTCTATAGCGGCGCCCGTGCTGCAGCAACATACTCCATTTAACATTATTCTGAAAGCCTAACTCATCTATCGATGTTACAAGTTTCATCTAAATCGGTTCAGTGGTTTCAAAGTTCCAGACTTATTACCATTTATTTTGCTTTTGGCCCCACTGTGTACCGTAAAACTAACGCATATAATGTCAAAATGCTATCAACAGAAAATGAGAGAATAAAGGAGAGGAAGTGTAAAATACTCACGAACAAATTTTTCATACGAATACAAAAAATACAATGAGAAATTGTAAAACAGATGTACTTACGAGTATACTTTCTAATTTACTATGGATGTAATAATAAGAATCCGAATGAATATTATGTGATGAAATCGGCATCAATATTTCATATTTTGTTTTGTTTATATCATTTTTGTTAAAATTTTGATAAAAATTAACTATTTTAATCATCTTTTCTGTTAAAATGCATAAATTTCAGCCCTAAGTTGATATGATAGATGAATTATACCGTAATATGTATATATTAATGTCTTATTTGGAATTAACAATGAAAATTCTGAGCATATGCGATTGCCGCGAACATTGGATCAATATACCGACAGTCGTAATGTTGGCACTTTAATAAAAACATACCCAGATTATACGTTTTCCTTCTTATATTGGTATTGTAAACAAATCATTGTTTCTCAATACAGTTTTAAAGAATTTTGGGCATAAATAGACTTCCCTAACTGAGGGCCGATTTTTTTTATTTATTTGCCATAGATAGTACTTTTATCAGCGAAAATGATGTAAAAATTGTTGATCGGAATTAAATATTTTGGAAGTTTAAGGGATTTGAAAATTGAAACTTGAGTAAAAAGGAATAATTACGTTAGCGAAGCCGCATTTAGACATACCATAGAGTTAAAAGGAGAGGAGGAGATTCGTATTATTTAGCAATATTTTCATATATGTCACGTTTCATTGAAATAGGAAGCAACCGCAATAAATTCTCCCATGCCCAGTACATGTGATTTGCGTTTCAAACTTACATTCTCATCGATTTGAATGATGTCATGTCCTGTGCTATGTTGCTGACTTATAGCGAACTTTAAAATATCCTAAAAAAATAGAATTTATATGAATATATACATTTTATTTAATTTAATTAATGTAAACCTGCAGATGTTTTGGTGAGGTATCCATTCTCATACCTTGTTCCTGTACACACTACAGAGTTGCGCCAATCTATTCTTTCTGCTACGGCTTAGAAAGAGGGAGCATTTACCGGCGACCAGCCACTAAGTCGGTTAGTTTTTAGGAAATCCTCCGCCGCCGATATATTCGGCGGCTTATTTTGACACAACGTAGAAACTGAAATGTCAATTTTTTATACGTTTGCATGTATTGGTTTATTTACAATCAAAAGCAAATATTTTCGTTAACGTATTGTGTAATATTAATAAAGAAATAATGCGTTATTGAGCTATTTATAAAAAGAAAGTATACAATGAAGATGTAACATATCTTATTGTCCCAAAGAAACAGTAACATAAATTCTTATTAATTTTCCATTTCAACATTCGTTGTTTACAATTTGCACGTGTTTTTTTCCATTTAAGTATTTCCAACGAAAAAAATGGATGTTATTGCATTGCTGTAGATGTTGCCTTTATACATACACCTTGTTAAAACTATTCCATAACGAACGTAACGGTATAAAAATCTAATTTCTGCGATACTCTACCTAGATTTTTTTGTCAATGGCTACTAAAGGCCTGCATGAATGCCGAAGAATTATTGTTGAATGTTGCTTTTTCATTATGAAATGAATGAATGAGTATTATTCACAAAAACCGACCACTAAAACTCAAAACATATGAGTAAAGAATACAAAACCATATAGTACATAGCCGTTGTGAGTTGTGTGGATATGTTGTATAAGATTTCATTGTACAATGAAATAGATAATTCATTGTATTTTCTTTTCAATATTGTGCGTAAAAAATTAATGGCCTGGCTCTGTTTTTTCTTTTCTTTTGTTATTTTTCTTCATGCAAACAATTTTATCCCAAATCTGTTTTTGATTGTTTCTGATATGGTTTGAACAGTGGTCACTCTGCATTTAAATAAAAGATAAAATGTAAAATAAATTTTAGAAATAATAATATAATGAACAATATGGGACGTTTAATGATACTTGTAGGTGGGTGAAGAAATAATTTTTCTACGGTATACAAACCCATCAGGAGGGTGACAGAATGTCAATTGCAACCAAAATTTTATAAGAAAGTTATAGTTGGTTGACTAATGTCCATATTTCATGGAAATATTAATATAACCTACACGTTTAGGCGTTATTTCTGTAGCGTCCTTTTACTGTTTTATATTAAAACATTTTTCAACTTGTTATACAATATTT
>MINK01188445.1:0-15027 GCA_001735545.1 Phormia regina
TAACTAACATTAACGGTTACGATAAAGTATTGTAATATGGAAAAAAATATTATAAAAACTAATCAAAACAGGTTAAACGTAAATAGTGGCTTATATACGACCCCAACTAGTACCGTCCGTTTCGCCACTTTAAGGTCTATTATGTTCCTGTAAGCACTAAAAAATATCTGCTTAGGACTTTGGCAAATATTCTCCTATCTTTGATCCACATCCGCTTAAAATACACTTCTAAAATAAACCTTTTTCATATTGGATATTATTGCGGTCTGCATCTATCTCTAGAGGAAAGGCTGACCTTTGGCAAAAGTTTAAACAGAAAACTGTCCTATGTCCTGAAGGAGATATAAAAAATGGATTTTTTAATAGAGAGGAAAGCCTGTAATATATAAACGGCGAAAAAACTCTATTAACCACCTCGATAGTGTCAAAGAACTAAACCTTAGCGTAGTATTCTAAAAAAAAGCTTAAACCGAGTACAAATGCCAACAGTACGTCAGATCATTGGACTCAAGCGTTGACCTTGACAAACCATGTAAAGCTTTTGAGGCGGAAGAATATCTAACATATACAAAAAAGTAAAACTACTCAAAAAACATAAATTTTCTATCCATTTTCCACAATACCACTTTTCTTTGAACTTATGAAAAAACCCTAAGAAAACTGTATTAGATCCACACATATGCAGATCAAGATCAATCTTTTATTTGATTTAATACAAATTTTCATTTTGGAGAGGGAAATTTCCCTTTTCCCTCCCCGTAGATCCGTGCCTGACTCTACAACTAGTTCCAGAATGCATGAGCTCGCTCTTCTTTGGCATAACGACCAATGATTTTTTCTTGAAATTGTCAACTTCAGAACCTGTTCTGTACAATGGATACATAGCCAGTATCCATTCTATGGAACGATTTAATAATATTTCTTTAATCAAAGCTTTTTGTTCGAAATTGCCACCTTCAAAACTTATTCCATTAGAAGCATTAGACCTATTTCTTTTTATTCTAAAGATGACAAATTTTTAAATCATTTTGATTTTGTTATACCCACCATCAATCTAATCTTTTCTTTACCCAGGTCTTCAATAACACCAGTGGACAATGTATTCAACATCCACCACCAGAATATGTACCCACTTGTACCTCTGTTGGACGTTTTCCTCTCTTCTCCGATTGTCATCTATACTACAAATGTGAAGAGGATTTACAACCCAAAATCTATTCATGTCCGGCATATATGGTATTTTCACCAGTCTCCAAAAAATGTATAAGTGGCAACAAATGTACACCCACACAAATATCACCACATAGTTCATATATGCCCGAATATTGTGCTAATAAATTTCCACCCTGTTATGAAAACGGTACTTTCCGTTCGCCTTCCGATTGTTCGCTATACTATAAGTGTGAATTGCAAAAGAATTCGGTTTATTTGCAAACGAGATTAAGGTGAGTTAAAGGAATTTAGAGAAGAAAGAAAGAGAGATTTATTTATTTTTTTTATTTTCAATGAACATAGATGTCCCACGGGTCAATTCTATGATTTGCAAAAAGAAGAATGTTTACCTTCTACGCAAGTAGCTTGTGATTGCATACAAGTGGCTGAATTGGTTTATCCCAAAACGAATAGCATTCCCTATCAACCGGCAGTGTATCCAGCACAATTTGATTTTGATTCATTGGAAGAGAATTTATATCCAGTGGAACATTCACAAGAGGGTAAGAGAATTTTGAAGTATTAAATTGTTGCAAAGATTTTAATTTTTTTCTACCTTTAGAAATGGATAATAATTGTGGTATTAGTGAGGCTAAAAAAGATGACATACAGGTAAAAGAACAAGTTTCCACAACTCTAGCTAGCGAAACTGAGGAAACAACTTTAAGTAATGAATTCGAAGAAGGAAATGATAGTGAAGCTGGTATTTTATCGGATTATGTTGATATGGGTGAACCAAAAGCTCAAAGTGAAGAAATACCAGATGCCAGTACCACAACTGTTAGTTCCGAAGAAACAACTAGTATTGAGGGCTCGGGTAATACCGAAACAGATTCTCAAGAATCTACGACAACAAACAATGATGAAGAAAATACTACAATAAAGGAAAAGGATTTTACAATAGAAAACGAAGAAGAGACCACAACAGACGATAGTAGTGAAGAAACAACCGATGAACCAGAAGTTTTAACAGAACAAATCGAAAATGAGACCGAGAAACCTGTAACAGAAGAGCCTGTAAAAGAAGAGACTACTACCACATCAACTACAGTTTTAGTAACCACAAATATTCCTTCAAGCTCTGCTCAACCTGAACCCTGCGAAAATATTATAGAAAACGATAAGGGTAATGATAAACCCTTACCCACAGGTAGGTCTAAAATTCTTTAACAGGTTCATCATCATAATTTTTTTTATTTAGAAACTTCTAAGGAACCTTTCAATCCTTATATATTGAAAATCATTTTTTATTTTAAACTCCCCTTTGTTAGATATTTCAGATACACACTCCCAAAACGTTACAACTCAAATACAAAGTCATACATGTTTACCCAAATTAACAACCACTAGTTTAGACTCTGCTCAGCCAATGCATACTACACTTGATACGGAATTTACACGAGGATCTAGAAGTACATTACACGAACAAAACTTAACTACAGTAAATACACAAACTCCCACGATCACTACACAATTACCAACCACAAAAGTGACATCAATTACAGATAATTTGGAAGCAATTAAAACTTTAGAAGAATTTACTTTGGCTACGGAAAGGGATAATTTAGGAGATGATGTTGAAACAAATCTATTGGACTCTGAAACTAATTTAGAAACAGCGGAATCAACTCAATCATCAGAGAAGACTACACCAGTTTCAAAAGAAACTACACAAAGACCGCTAGATGTTGATAGTAAGTTAAAGGATTCAGGCAATTTATTAGATACCACACAATTTTTGGAACATACAACTGAAGTAGAAACTTCATCAGCTGAAGACAATGTTTCGGAAGAGAAAAGAGAAGATGAGAATACAGGCAACTTATTAGATACGACACAATTTTCTAAACATACAACTGAAGTAGAAACTTCATCAACTGAAGACAACATTTCGGAAGAGAAAAAGGAAGATGAGGAATCGGGTAATTTATTAGATACCACACAATTTTCGGAACATACAACTGAAGTAGAAACCTCATCAGCTGAAGACAACGTTTCGGAAGAGAAAAAGGAAGTTGAGGAATCGGGTAATTTATTAGATACTACACAATTTTCGGAACATACAACTGAAGTAGAAGACGAAATTTCTGAAGAGAATTCTTTAGATATTTTGGAACAGGAAACAATTACAACGACGACACAACCAAAAGATGAAACAAAAAATGAATTGGAAACTAAAACTTCTTCAATAAATTTTGAAGAATCCTCTTTTAAACAGATCTCTGAGGAAACTACGCCCAAAACTCTAGTACAGACCACAACCACAGAAATACCTCAAACAACAACCACAGAAATACCTCAAACCACAACCACAGAAATATCTCAAACGACAACTTTAAATCCACCAACAGCTGAAAGTACCCACATTTCCGGGGACTTAACTATGGACGATGAGTTTGGTTTATTGGATTCTGAAATTACAATTGATGACCTTGAATCCACAACACAAATTCCCGAGGAGAATTTAGATTTCAATACCTTAGAAGATGAAGATCTTTTGCCAGCAAAAATAAAAGAAAATAATCAAGAAACGAAATCTCTTAATGAAAAATTGGTTACTTTAAGAGCAGCCGATTTTCAAGATGAAGAACTTCTACCAGTTCATAGCAAATCAACCATAATGGATGAATTACACGAACAAACTACTGATTTCAATTATATTACAGAAGATCAATTTGAAGAGGATACCACAGATTTTGATGATGATTATACAACAATTACAGCCGACAATGAAACCACCACACCAGCAGCTAATGAAGAACACAAACAAACATTCGTGACACATCATGCCACAGTCTTAAAAAGAAGAGAAACTTTAGCAGATGAAAAAATACAAGCCACCACAACCGAAAATCCTTCGGAAACAACCACACAAACATTAACAGTACTTTCATCAAATGAAAATAATAATAACTCCAAGGATTTGGATTCTTATGAAGATTTATTGGGTGTTTTGGATTCTGAAGTTATTCTGCAAAGCGATGAAGTAAGCAACAATGTAATTACTTCTGCCGAAACTAGACAAACAACAATTGAAACTTCTACAGTAAAGCAACAATTTCCACACACCCACTCTACCACTATTACGACCACACAAACGCCCACTACCACACCCAAATATATAACAAACACTACACCCATAAATTCAGTACTCAACAGCACTACAACAGCATTATTTACTCCAGAACCTTGTAAAAAACAAATAGATTCTATAGTGCTACACGTTAGAGAAAAAGATCAAGAACATTTAGCACCCTCACTAGCAGACTCCTCCCCTTCCAGCAAAAGTTTATATTATATATTAAAAAGCAAACCAGTGATAAATAATAGTAATAATAGTACTAATAATGTTATTAACTCTAAAAATGAAACAGTTGCAGCGCCGCCTTGTTTGGAAACCGACAATGGTCATATACCACGTTTAGAGATTATAGCCGAAAGACCCATCGATATTCATTTCTCCATATGCCCCTCGACTTGCGACAAAGATCACAAACATAATTGTAAGTATTTTTTAAATTTAATTATAAAATTATTTGTTATTTATAACTTATTTCTCTACTCCGCTAAATAGTTGCACCTACCAGTAGTCGTGCCGTCTTTTTAAGATGGTTTGCTAATAAATCGAAACAGACTATGGGTTTTGAGACCGTTAATGAGGTGGAACAAGATGATCGCGAGAAAGATTGTTAATTGGTGTTAAAATTATGTTTGTTGTGTTTAATTTAATTTATCTTTTAGTTAAGAATTTATTTTATTTAGTTTTTAAGAAATTAATTTATCGAAAGCATAAACATAAATATAAACAAATAAAATAATCAGCAAAAAAAACTAATAACATTATTAAATGAAATTTAATTTTATTGATTTTTTATTCAGTCTACCAATTTATATATTTAAAGAAGGACGAAATACAAAAGGAGTCGAAGAAAATGTGCTTATGAATTGATTTTTAATCTAAAATAGTTTTTAAAACCCATGGCAAAATTTAAAAAACAAAACAAGACATATTTTTATATCATAAAATTTAACGTTAATTAATGTCAAAAAGAAAAAACAAAACAAAATATATAAACATTTCAATAAATATAAACAGAAACTTTGACAGAAATTACATACCGTCTACACATAGACATAATATGTTAGATAACACTAGCAGAGAGTGTCAAATTTGAGAGTAACCATTTTGTTTATATTATATTATATCTTAAACAAGGGATAAACTATTCTATTAATTCTTATAAGATTTCATTATTTTCACTCAGTCACAGAGTAAACATGTACTTTTAATTGAAGAAATTTGATTTTTTAGCACAATTTTACTTAAATTATTGTTTTAATTGGCAGAATAGTATCAGGTAACAGTAACGCTACAACAAATACAACAAGTCAACAACAACAGTCTTTTTTGTTGGTATGTAAAAATGTAAAAGTAAACAAAGCAAAAATGTAAACAAATGATACAAAATTGAAAGCAGCAAAAAATTATCAGCTGATTTTATACTGTTACCATAGTATAATTACAAAGTACTCGCACATCTACAAAAACAACAATTCCTTGTATTTTGTTAATGTAAAAATACCGCTCACAATGTCAAAATGCTAAGAACAGAAAATGAGAGAATAAAGGAGAGCAAGACTAAAATAGGTGTATCAATGAAAAAATTGTAAACCGCTGTTCTTACGAGTATACTTTCTAATTATACTATGACTGTTACTTGTTATTATTCTGCCATGCTGACACCTAATCTGAATTCGCCTTGATATAACTGTTGCCACCTTATAAAAATTTGCCTTGAACAAAGCAAACGCCAGGAAAAACAACAAAAACTGTAAACAAAACAACGATAATTTATAAAAAATACTGAAAAGTGTATTTTATTCTTAACTTTTTTGTTGTGACGTGTTTGCTTAAATAAATTATTTCGTGGAAAAATGTCGCCAATTTGGAATATGGAAGAAGATGAAGGTGATCGTTTACAAAAACGCATTACTAAGATATTGGAAACTCGCTTGGACACAGAAAAGGTACGAAAAATATTAATTTTAATGTTTTTGTTTTAATATCGCAAAAAAAATAGGATACTCTAGAAGCTTTAAAGGATTCCTCGAAATTTTTTGTGGAAAATACTTTACAAAACAGACGGAATTTGCGCAGCCAAATAGAAAAACGTTCGGTTGGTATAAATGAAAATTTCTTAAAATCATTTCGTGAAGTAAAACTAAGTCTAGACGCTGTTTGCTCTGATTTGGATGCCCTAAGTAGTTCAGTGCAGACAATGAAAAATGATTTAGAATCTTCCAAAGCCTTGACACATGATCTAATTAAACAAACAAATGATTTGCAAGAGCAGCGAGATCATTTGCAGTTGCATAAACAAGTTGCCGAAGCTTTTATGGCACGATTTCAGCTCAGTGTTCCAGAACATCAAGTATTATATGGCACTTCAAAGGATTCCGCAATTACAGCAGAATTCTTTGATGTTTTGGACCGGGTGCAGAATATACATGCAGATTGCCGTGTTTTAATGCAATGTGGCTACCAAACAGCTGCCGAAGACATTATGGAAGAGATGACATTACATCAAGAGGGTGCTTTGGAGAGATTGTATAGATGGACTCAAAATCATTGCAGAAATTTGGACAATGAAATTGGACCTTTAGTTATCAAGGCTATGGGTAGATTACAAGATCGCCCTGTTTTATTTAAGTAAGTGCATCTGAATATAAAATAAAATAAAAAATAAATACCATTTTAAATGTACTAAGCATTCGACAATTTTTCTTAATTTTAAGGTACGTTATCGATGAATACGCTATTGCTCGTCGAGCAGTATTGGTACGTCTTTTTATTGAAGCGTTAACTGAAGGAGGTCCTGGCGGAAATCCCAAACCAATAGAAATGCATGCTCATGATCCAAAACGCTATATAGGTGACATGTTTGCTTGGCTCCATCAGGCTATACCAATAGAAAAAGAAAATTCAGCATTACTTTTCAAATTATGCTACAAAAATGGTAAGTTTTCTCATCTCTTCAAAAATTGTTTGGCATAATTAACGTTTATTATAAAGATCTTTCAGAGCAAATGCAAAAGGCTTTGGCCTACATAGCTGATGGGGTTTGCCATCCATTAAAAGTGCGCGTAGATACTATCCTTAACTCTGAAAAAGACACGATTGTGCTATTTGCTATTTCAAATTTGTTACGGTTCTATCAACAGATTATGAAACAGGTGGTTCAAGGCGGTAGTTTAGAACAATGCCTCACAGATTTACAAAAATCCAGTGAGGAAATGTATCTCAATTCATTATCGAATCAGGTGCGTCAAATTTTGCAGAAAAACACTATATCAGGCACGGGTTTAGAACCACCTCAAAGAGATCTTGTGCCTCCTGCAAGTCTAGGCCGTTTGTTAAACTTACTTAAAGAGATTCTTTCAGTAGCCACCATGGTTGATGGTCGCCAGTCGGATATAACCAAAATAATATCCTGTATAATCGACCCTTTGCTTCAATCAGTCCAGGAGTCTGCATCACATTTGCCAACAGTAGATATGGCAGTATATCTACTTAACTGTTTGTACCATATGCAAAGTACCTTGGCAGTTTACGAATATATGGACGAACGCGTTGAACGCTTACAGGCTCAATCTGAGGCTCAAATAGATACCCTCACATCAGAGCAGGCTTCATCTTTAGTCTCCAATTTACAATTAGGTCCTATTTACACAATTTTACAAACTAATCAATCAAAAATTGAATCAAACCTTTTAAAGATTTTCATGAACAAAATGGATGCTTTTCTAGAAATGCCTGATGTATTGTTGCTGCCACAAATACAATTAATTATGTCTAGCTCACATCGTATGGCAGTTCAAAAGAGATCTTTTAATGTCATTGTTGCCATTTATAAACAAATATACGAAAGAATACATGATCCTGAAAATGGTTTCGAACACCCGGATGCAATATTTTCAAAAACTCCTCAACAAGTGGCCAAGATATTAGCAGTTTAAAATTAATAATGTATAATTCTAATTTAAAATAATAAAGAAAATAAATACAAAATTATTTGGTTTAATATCAAACCAAAGTTTGTTGCATGAATATTAAATAAAACGTATAAGAAATACTTAAAAATGACAAGAAATTAATTTTTTCACTCTTCTCAAGTTTATCCCCATTTATCATAATACACAATATAAAAAGAATCTCATAAAGAGTAGAATAAACAAATTCCACATTTAATAATAAAGTGTCAACCAGAAAAGAACAATATACATAAAGAACTGTAGAGATAAAAAAAATTAAAGAATAACATTTATAAATAGTTGGAGATGAAATACGAACTCTTATTCTTAATAAGAATAAGAAGAAAAAGCCTGCCAATTAAAATAAATACGCAAGCATATAGATGTGATATTAAAGTTATTTAAACGGGAAAATTTAGAAGTGAGTGTTTTCGAGTGAATGCAAAGAAAAAGTAATTGATAAATGTCTGTAAGTTCTTTTAATGAATTAAGATATAAAATGAAATTTTAATTATTTTACTACTATTACACAAACAATTTTGGATTTATTTAAAAAGTTTCATTGTATGTGTTTAAGTATATCGTTGAAGAGCTGTCGAAAAGTCCTACATGTAAAAAAAAATATGTATATAAGTTAGGCATTAATTATTCTTTATAATTTTTGGAACTTTAAAAAATATTAAATTTGGAAATGGACAGACAACGGTCATTAGTGTATACGTAAATATATATGTACATAGATATTTAGTACATAATAAGTATGCTATAAGGAGGATGTTTGTAATTTGAATGAATGAATGAATGAATGAATGAATATATGTATGTACCATCTTCGTTTATTGCGTCACAACTGAACATGTTTATATTTAAATTAAAGAGCTAATTTCAACAACTAATGAATAAAATAATCAAAAAAACTCTTATTATTATTCAGAAATTTTTTGTTTCGATTACAAAAATTTGCAAAATTTTACGGTACTGAAGTGCACAAAAGATTAGTTTGCTAATGGAGAAAAACCAAACTAGAGCAAAAAATTAAGATAATAAATATTAACATATTTTGTTTGTTGTTTGAATAATTGGGGAACGTATTAATAAATTATATTTATTATCATTAAGAATTTAAATTACACTCTATCTATTACATTAAACTGCAGTAGGATTATGTTTTATATAGTTGTTATTGAATATAATGTCTGTAAATATTTATGTATTTTAAAATATAAATGAAAAAATCTTATTTAGGCAATTGTTATTGTAGCTTTCTGAAATAAATCTAATGTCAGAGCGCTCAAAAATGCCGGCAGCGATTTATTACCCACCAGTTGAGTTTCTATCAGTGGCTTTAGCGTTGCTGAATATGGAGTTTCTAGCATATCCAAAACATTCGATTCGTTTAAACGGAAATTTAAGTAATGATCCGGACTTTCTGCGTACATACTGGAAATTCTGTAATGTAGTTATGCATTTGTTTGTTTTAATAATGAGCTCTCAAATATATATATATAATTAATGTTAATAACAAACTTACTTGTAATTTGTATTGGCTCCCACGCGATCTATACGATAACCAAACAGCATGTAAACAACTTCACGAAACTCGAGACTAGCAGATTTATAGCATTCTTTCATTTTTTTCATTTTTGAATTCATTGACTCCAATTCAGTGCGTAGTTGATTAAGTTCTTTAATATTCATAGTCATATTGGAAGACTCATTGAAACGTGCTTGTGTAACTTCATTGTCTTCTTCAAGTTTTTTATTTTTACGTTTTAAACGTTCAATCTTGAATAAAAGCAAAATATAATTATACGTTAGTTTAATTATTATTATTATTTCATATTTTACCTCTGCTTGCAGTTTTTCAATTATATTATCAGCATTCTCATAAGCTTCGCTAGCAGGATTTAGTTTTAAATGTACAACTTTATATTTGTCCATATTGAAATCACCTTTCAGGCAACGATGTTCCAACTCAAGTTCCAATTCTTCTTTGCGCCTTCTTAAACGTTCATTTTCAACTCTTAACAATTCTAATTCCTTCTTGAAATGATCGTAACTGACAGATGAATCAACAGTGACATTAGCACTTTGTTCCATAACTGGATCTGTATTAGGCAAAGCTTTAGCAATTGCCAACTCTTTTTCCAAACTAATGCACATATCTTTATAGCCCATTAGAGTTTTTTCAAGCATTTCAACTCTCATTTTAAGTTGATTTTCAGTTGAAGAAAGATCAGTACTTCCAGTTGGATTAGAAATTGTAAGGTCTTTTTCGAAATTCTCAAGCAATTGCTTGTAACAATCCCTTTCTTTTGAGACCAATAATAGTTTCTTTTGCACCCGACCCTTGAAAGCCTTGTAACGTTTAAGTTCGGCGTTTAGTTCTTCAATATTTTTCGAATACATTTCACATTTTTGTTTGTAGTCCAATAATTCGCCTTCAAGAGTTCTAGATTCCGAAACTTTTGAATTCTTTTCAGACACCATAAGAACATCGTGTTGCAAAAGTTCTTCAATTCGTGCTCTCAACGCCATTGGACTAACGTAAGTATTTTGAGGGCAATGATCTTGTCCTACCTTAATCCATTCCTTAAGATCTTCCTGGGCATGTTTTAATTGCACTTGCAATGCCACGGCCTCGGAGCGTGCTCCTTCTTCTTTTTCCAAACGTGAACGCAAATCATACACCTGTTCTTCCAGTAATAACTTATTACCTAACAATTCTTGCAGTTGCTTATTATTGGAACGTAAACGTTCGATTTCTTTGTCCATATCTGGAATGCTCAGTAGGCGATCCTGAGAGTTCTATAATAAATGTGTATCACGTAATATTTTGTGAAAGTACTGATATTTAATAAATACATAGTAAAAAACAAATAAATCTTTTTACCTTAGTAATTTCCTTCCAATCGTTATAGGAAGCTATTTCAAACTCCAATTCTTTGATTCGTTGATTGGCATAGACCAAGTCTTGATTAACTTTCTCATGCTGCAGTTTTAAATCATCGAAAGAAGAAACTTTTCCTTTAAAATCTTCTAACTGTTGTTTAACAGACTCCAACTCATCAGAGTTTAGTTCTAATTCCTATCGTTACAATTATATATATATACAACAATTATATGCATGCATGTATTTCGCGTACTGCTTACCAATTCCATTTTTTCGGCATGTCTTTTATATTCGCTCAATTCATTCGCCATGCTATTTTGTATTAAACGAGCGTTTTCTTCGACATCGTGCTTGGCTCTTTGGAGTTTTAAGATCATATCTTCATAGCCATGTTTTTGTTGTTGGACTTCATTTTGTGCCTTCAGCATTTCTTGTTTTGCTGCATACTCACGCTTCCTTAAAACTTGCATGTGCTTTTCCAAATCTTGTATCTTTCCCGAGGAAAAATCGCATTGTTTCTTTAATTCTGCCACACGGTTTTCATACAGGATTTCTGATTCCTGCCTTAATTTATGTAAACGCTCAATTTCTTGTTTAAATTTTGTTATCTACAACAAAGAAAATTATATTATTTAATTTTTTTGAAATAACAAAATTCAATCTTACCCTGGTTTTCGCTTCAATTAAGTCTGCTTTCATGCGCCGAGTCTCCCAAGGACTGGGCGGTACCGTAATACTTGTATTTGCCGATTGGTTGCTTTGATTATGGCTCACATTCGTTGAGTTATCCTCAAAGCTTTGGGAAAAACGCCGCTTTTTGGGTACTATTTAAAAAATATATAGAATTTTATGTACATCGGGATTATTTATCCGCATGATTTAATTAGTGGGCAATATGTGTAATAAATTTTACAGTCTACTCACTTGTACCAGAGTCATTAAAAGAGTCACTTAAATGTTCAAAACTCAACTTTTTGGGAGCAGAATGGGTTACGCTATCATTGAATTTTGCTAAAATTTTATCCAAACTTGTTTTTATATCTTCCATTATTAGATTTCTTATATTCTATATTTTTACAAATCTGTTTAAAAAGCACGCCGAAACTAAAAAAAAACAATTTTAGATGTACACAAACAGAGACCTGCGCCGCACGAATTTAGTGGCGGCGGGTTTTCTAAAAAGTGTCGGCGATAGCTCAAAATCAACTGTTAGCCGGCTGAAACTAGTCGTCTTCACGTAACATAAAATATTTAACATTAACACTAACATCATCTTACTGTTAAATGTAAAATCTCCACAACAGATTTTTATATCATAATATGTATCGGAGAGTGTCAAATTCGCTCTCTGAGAGAATTATCCCACTTGTAGACGAAAATATTAGTATTATAAGAAATATTATGACAGTTTAAATAAAAATACACGCATGCAAAAAATTATTTGTGTGTGCATGTGTATTTTAGAGAGTTCTTAAAGACCATGTTTTTCGTAAAATTGTTTTATTTGTTTTTCATATAAAACAATAATTTGTTTAAAATTACGCTAAAAAAAATCGATTTTTTTAGCGTAATTTAAGATGTAATATAATATAAACAAAATGGTTACTCTCAAATTTGACACTCTTTGTTAGTGTTATCTCACATATTATGTCTATGAGTATACGGTATGTAATGCTAGTCTGGATGTAGCGTTATTGAAGCGAATATGGCAGCGGCGTGATAAAAGGGCACCGGCAGCTTCGTTTAGCCGGTTATCAAATGTTCGACGCTGGTCTTTAATGTTTTCAAGTTAACAATTCCACTTAGTAAAAAAATAAAATAAATAAAATTTCATTAAAATGCCGAATGAAGATGAAATATTAAAATTACGACAAGAAATACGTGCTTTAAGAGAGACATGCGAAGCAAAGGAAAAAAGACTGTTGGAATTGCAAAAACAGCAGACTACTATAGCTTCTCTATATGGCAGCCGATTAAGCAACGATGACATTGAGCGCTATAGCCGCCAACTGATTTTACCCAATTTAGGAGTAAAGGGACAAATAAAATTAAAAGAATCATCATTTCTAATTGTTGGTTTAGGAGGTTTAGGATGTCCATCTTCTCAATATTTGTTAGCGGCTGGGTGCGGTCGTTTGGGATTACTTGACTATGATGAAGTGGAGCGCAGTAACTTTCATAGGCAAACTCTACACACTGAGGCAAAAGTGGGCATGCCAAAAGTGGATTCAGCTAAGGCGGCTTTATTGGAAATTAATCCACATTGTCAGATTGATTGCCATCGTATACTGTTAAATAGTGAAAATGCTCTGGAAGTCTTGCGCCAGTATGATATAATATTAGATTGCACGGATAATGTGGCTACAAGATATTTGTTAAATGATGCTTGCGTTATGTTGAAACGTCCATTGATATCAGGAAGCGCATTGCAAATGGATGGACAATTAACGGTGTATAATTATGGCGAAACTGGTCCCTGTTACAGATGCCTGTTTCCTGTACCACCTCCGCCTGAAACCGTTACTAATTGTGGTGACGGAGGTGTACTAGGAGCTGTTACCGGCATTATTGGTTCTCTACAAGCTCTAGAAGCCATAAAAGTTGCTTTGGGATGGTCTAGTAGTGAGGTTTTATCCGGACGTTTACTCATATTTGAGGGATGTCGAGGTATATTCCGCAATATAAGACTTCGTGGAAAACGAACGGATTGCGATGTATGTTCTTCAACACCTCTAATAAATCATCTTGTGGACTACGAACAATTTTGCGGTATGCGTGCTTCAGATAAAAACGTTGTGTTAAATGTGTTGTCCCCAGATCAACGATTGACCGTCGATGAATATCGTGATAAGATAGAAAATAAAAAACATCTTTTAATAGATGTCAGACAGCCGGCTGAATTCGAAATATGTCATTTACCAAATTCTGTAAATGTTCCTTTGAAGTCGATACTGGATGACTCTTATCTAAAACTGCATGACGAGTTTTTAAAAAACGAAGAAGTACCTATTGTTTTAGTGTGTAGGCGTGGGAATGACTCTCAAATAGCCACACAACATGTAATACAAACATTTCCAAATCGCAAAATATTCGATATCAACGGTGGACTCTACTCCTGGCATTATAAAATTGATAAAAATTTGCCAATTTATTAAAATTTCAGGAAAATACTTTCTTAAGTAATTTAAAGATTAGTATGACCGTTTGTTAACATTCGTATTCGGTGATATTAAAATAAAAATACATTATTTTTGTTTCATAAATTATTTTGTTTTTTCCAAACATGTAATCTTTTTTTAAAGAAAAATATTATATGTGTATGTATTAGTTCTAACCAAGCTAATATTAATTTCCATTTAATTGAAACTAACCTATGGCACATTTTGATTCCTGTGGAATTTCCACTATTTTTTTTTTAATTTGTTTAGGGTTGGTCGTTTTATATGCTTACGAGGCTGTTCAAACTGTTGTTAAAGTGTAGTGTTTATTATAATCATTGTTGGGATTTTCATATGACTGTCAGATAAAGTGTTAAAAGAACATGACTTCATTTTGTAAAGACAAAGTACCACTTGAAATAGTTTTAATTCAGCGGTGATAGAGTCAAAACGGTGTTAAACTAAATTTAAAAAAAGGTGTAAACATATATTTGTTTCACAAATTACACTGGTCGTGCTTCTTCAAAAAAAAAAAAAAAAAAAAAAAAAGGAAAAAAATAAAAAAAATATAGCAATATGAAGGACTCGATTGGAATCTGCTTTCATGTGTTTTACATCATTCGATATTTTCTTAATGGCGTATTATATATATTATATATATATATATAAATAGTCACTATATTAGTACATATACTATATATATATATACATATATAATATATATATATTATA
>MINK01188445.1:15087-29414 GCA_001735545.1 Phormia regina
TATATATATATATATATATATATATATACTCTTACCTAAACTACGAGTAAATAAATCCACTAGTATTATAAAAATTGTTTTTTTCGTCTTTTGTCGACCACTGTTATTAACTGTGTTATTTTATCGTGCGTGCCTTTGTCTATAAAGTCTGTGGAATTTTGAAAAAACTACAATTAAAATCAAAAGTTTTTTAATAATAAAGCAGGGAAAGAGGATTGGTTATATTATCATGCAGGAATCAAAACTTATTTTTCGGTAATTACGTATTGTTTCAACTTTTCTAAAAAACTTTAAGGTTCATCTGTTCGTTGTTTAGACTAGTATTTCAAAACATGTATGTAAATAAATAATATTTTAGAAAATTATTATTATGTCTAGATTGCGATTCCTTTAATTTTATACGAAGGCACCATACAAAAATTTTGGGTCGATGCGACATGTGCGGCATTCTATCAATAGAATATGTATTTCGCACAATAGTTTTTATATACAAAAAAGAACAATTCGAAAGTAGACTACTTTTGACTACTAAACGTATGCGTAATATTTATTAATCATGAAAAATATTATTCATACCATATGAGTGTTAATTTCAAGGACCAGAAATATTTCCATTGAAGTAAAAATTACAATAATTTTTCATTTCAAAGTCAATTATTTATTAAAATGTAAATTCTAGAATAATAAATGAAAACTTTATTTTTTGCAAATGATATCTTTATCTAAAGATTTTATGACAAACTAAGAAAACTTATAAATGTATACCATTTAAAACGTGAATTATAGTTTTTTTTTTGCTTTGATCTGCAGAGAAAATATGATCATATATTTTATCCAAAGTCCAACGTCATTTTACGGCAAATTTATTTCTTAATTGATATTTCTAAATAATAAAAAGAAAAAGTCTTTTTCAAAAACATTCAGCTTAACCACAAAAGACTTTTAAAATTCTATTTTTGCTAAAATGGAAGTTTTATTTTTCCGTACTATAAGAAATCTATTTTAACTCATACATTGAAATATTTGAAAATATTTTTCAATGAATTGAAATAACAAAAAGAAATTTCAAAAAGTACAAAAGTACTTCTCTTAAAATGTTTGTTTTGATTTTTTTATTATTTTGTTTTTGAGCAGTTAAGCATGAAAAGCAACTAGAACTCCAACTTGCTCACAATAATTCTAACTCTATGTATGTGTTAGTAAAGAGATCAACTTTTCGCTTCAGAGCGAATGAAATATATACAAATATATACATATACATACATACATATATGCATACATAAATACGTACATACATACATACATACATACATATATTTATTTATTGCCGCAATGTTCATATTCGTATTTCGGAAGTTTTCCTTATCGGGATAGATTGTGCGTCACTGGTAAATTAAGCAATAAAAAACCAATACGCCTGAAAGAAAATTAGGCAATATCGCTTAATAATCATCTATGTGAAAAAATTACAATACCGCAACATAATCTACCGGAAGTTGTAATAAAATGGTAATTATTTGATGATTCATTTTATTTTATAAATGACAAAAAATAAAATATTGTGTCTATTATTTGTTTTTGTTTCCTAGTTTTCTCTAAACTGATAAAAATATAATATTATAAAAATATTGTTTTGATGATTTTTCTTTTAAATAATAAATAGTAGATATGGCGTAAATATCTTCTATGCAGATATCTTTTCAAATGATTTTAGGGTATATTCAACTTTTTCTATACATAATTATGATAATTGAAACTCTTAAAAGTTCTGTTAAATTTGAAATTTCTCAAAAAGTGTCAACGCTATGATTTATAACATTTCGCTGTAATTAAACCAGGATATTTAAAGAATACTCTTACCATAAAATATAACGAGAGTTATAATAAAAATCCTCAAGGTAACTGCATGCCAAAATAATTTATTCTAACAAGTGGTATTAAGAGAGTTTAAAGAAGAGAATGATGTAAANNTGCCGGAGTCGATAATTCATATTACACAACCAAGGCCTTTAAATTATCCAAAATTAAAAAAATATATATTTATTTTGTTTTAGCTCTGTGATCTCTAAAATATAAATATCCCAGCTAAAACAGAACTGTAAAAGCATTGATTTTAACAATGTGTTGTCAGTGCAGTTCTTAACTTCTAAATTTTCTACCAATGACAACACCTTTTTGAGATCTTTTTTTATGAATTCTGTTAATTGCTTCTCATAAATTGATAAAAAAAATGTAATACAAATTTGTTTTAGTTTTGTTAACACATTTCCGCTCACTATCCGATTCCGTTGAGATAACTTTGCGAAATTTAGCACAAAGTTTATTTTTTTAATTAAAAATTAATAAGATATTTTTCAACCCGTAATACAGGGTCTGGAAAATTTTAAAAATCATACCATTTTTGCACACGGAATACTTTTCTGAAAAACATTTTTGACATTTTTAAGCTCAAATTTAAAGCTAGTTATCTTTTTTGAAAAACAGATTTAAAGATACTGCTGACAAATGACCATTGATACGTTTTCGCAACACTAACGTTTTAGGTGAACCGTGTATCTTTAACACCTGATTTCAGACAGCCTATGTAAACAATAATTCGATTATTTCCAAATAATAACTCTAAACTTATAATTAGTTAACTGATGCGAAAACGCAAAAGCGTTCGGAAATGGTTTAAAAGATTAAAAAAAAATACTTAAAATTTTGTGAAATTTAAATCTTCTTAGAAATTAACCTGCTAAAATAATACATAAATTCATAGTGGTCAAAGTTCTTATTCGGAAGGATTTGTTATAAATCATGGAAATCAAAAGTTACACATTTTATTCTGCTTCTGTTTTGGAAATTCAATTTTGTATAAAAAATACGCATGAATTTTTTAATAAATTAATTAATAAATTATTTATGAAATGAAGTTCCATTGGAATTGCGCAAAAATTACATAGAAATTTCATTATCCAAAAATTATTCAAGGAATTCAAAATTGTCCCATTTTTGGATAATTACACAGAAATCGGCAACACAGGTTTTAGGTGTTTTGTATGTATGAGTAAGTATATGATTAAATATTCATAAAAATTATAAAATATGAAAACCCCACCCAAGGATCATAAAAAACTTTCCGTACAAAAAATTGGCTGAGCCATTTTCCAGAAAATCCACTTCATCCAAATTGTCAGAAAAATCTGGCATTTAATATTCCATGGAAACGAAGCTGCGTCAAGACATATGCTATATAGGACATGAAATTACATCACCAATGATGTCCGTCCGTCCGTGAGTCGGTTGAAATATGGCTTCTATGAAGCCCACTGATAACTGCCATATACAAAATATATATCAAACGATCGAAAATCCTGTCGAGAATTTGAAATTCAGCAAAATCGGGTTATAAATGATGGAGATATGCTTAAAAACCTCGTTTTTAGAATCGGTTTTCTAATATCTGAAGCCTCTGTATATACTAAGAACTTCGTTTTTTAAAAAGGGTTCGGACATAAGTATAATCTATGTACCAGGGACCGTAATGATTATGAGTTAAAATAAAACAACAAATAATTATTATTATTATTTTTTTTTTTCTTTCTTTTTTTGTCCAACTTTTAATGATTATTTTTTGATAAACTCATAGTGATTATTTTTGATCAATTTATAATGATTATTTTTGTTTTTTACTTTTTCTGCACACAATATAAAAATTAACATGAAAAATTAGACTGTTAACTAGTAAAATTTTTCTTTTAGTAAAAAGTTTGATTTATTGCAAATAATTTATTTTTAATAAAAAAAATGATTTTCAATATTAAAAATTAGTTAAGATATCGGATTTTTTCATAAAAAATCATCACACTTGCGTTTTAGAAAATAAATCACATTTACGAATTTTACGATGAGAAACCTTTTTTATTAAAAATTGCGTAATAGTTTCATTTCTCGTGTTGTTTTATAATATGAGAAAAAAAAGTAAAAATCAAAAATAATCATTATGAGTTGAGCAAAAAATAATAAATAATAATAAAAAAATAAATAAAAAATACTCATTAATATTGATTTTCTTAATAAATATAAATCTTTCCAGATTTCGATAAAACCTGATCTGGTTATTTTTTGTTTAAAATTTCAAGAATAATGATTACACGAAATATGATAAATACGAAGATTCCAGATACTAGGATGACTATAACAGTAAATTTACTTATTTTTCGTTAAAATTAAAAAAAACAACGTACACTAAAAATTTATAGATTTTATTCTGATTATAAAATAGAAATAATAAATGATTGTAAAATATAAAAATTATATTTGATATTTAGTAGATCTAACAAAAAATGATAAAAAGTAACATATGCATAAAACAGTTTATTGTAAAAAGTGTAACGATTTAAAATGTATTTATTGATGGCAAAAAAAGAAAAAAAAAATATTTCGAACTTTAAATCAATTTTATTTTTCACATGCTATTAATGGCCTGTTTCACATTATCGGTTGATGCTAACTTTAAGGCTTTTATAATTCCATTCAAATTTTTTTCATTGTACGGTTTGTTTTGTAGTTGAGAGACGACTGGTAAACGCTCACCACTTGGCATAACAATCGTTATTTCAGACATCAAACCCTATAAAATATTTCATTAAAATTATTATTCAGAAGTATTATTAAACTGTTAAAGTACCTTTTCCACTTCGACTGCAAGTTTCATTTTTAATTGTTTTTCATTGTCAGCTTTTAGAGCCAAATCCTTTTCTACGGTAAATTTTGGCGTTTTACCAAGCACCCAATCCCATGAACTAAATTCCTGGCGCAATTCCTCAATGCCAGGAAACCATTTCTCTGTAGGATTAACCAACTGAAATCCACGCTGTTTCATTGTTTGAATGCTACCACCATCTTCAAGTTCTGTCGCTGATGTACGCAAGAACTCATATCCCACAGCTGACAGCAATTGTGGAACATTTACACTACGATTTACATCAGAAAGGTTCCTAATTGGAGAACGCACCGATGCAGTTGCCTTGCTAATATAGTTTGCCTAAAGTCGATCAAAATTAAAATATACACAAATGTTTGCATGGGTTTGAATCAAATATTTAATAGTATGGTACAATCATATCAGGTAGCATCAATAATAGTAATCAATCAATTTGTATAAACAGCTGCCAAATTTATATATTTTTATATTGAATCACCAAGACAATAGCTCAAAAATAACATTGATATCTTTATTTATTTATTTATGATAAATCTACCGATATTTTTGTATCATGTTTTGAACTTAATAAATAATTTCATTCTTTTAATATACATACATCTTCTTTAACCAAGGCTTCTCCCAGATGTAATTTATTAGCACTCACTAGTAATGTACAATGATGATATGCATTTGGATGTCCCAATTTCGCAGCGGTTCCAGAAATCTACAAAAAAAAAGTAGATAATAAATATATTTAATAAAGGGGATTGCAATAATATATCTAGTGAAAGTGTACTACATGAAACGTCATATTCACGTCACGTCGTGGACAGTAGCACATAAAATATGTTCAATAGACTTTGTCCCTTCAACGTCCTCACACATTCTACAATAATGAGGTCCCATTTAGACCTCATCTTTCCTATCTTACAGTATCCCGTTATGACACTTATCATGATCCATAGACGTTTCCTGCTCAAGCTGAGAACAGTACTTATGTCGGCCCTATTGAGAACTAGCCATACAGTCCACCCTACTTTTTCAAGCTTTATTGGTTTTAGCAAGGAACATTCATTGATCTTTTTGCGAAGGAAACCCAGTTGGGTTACAGTAAGACTTTTATTAATTTCAGGTTTTAGTTTCACGAAATTGCGAAAACCGATAATTTAAAAAAAAAAAAGTATTTAATAAAATAAGTTATATAATAAAAGTAATACAATTTGAATAGCAATATTTCTGAGAAAGTTTTGTGAATTTTAATAATTTAAACGTTTAAATTTTGCATATGTCTTACTTTTTTGCGAACATTTTAAATATAAAAAGGATTTTTTTAAAGTGCTTTTTAATGAACACTTTTCTTCAACATGCTATGTTTAGAGAAGACACTGTAAATTTTTCACCAAAAAAGTAGCCCCAAAAAGATCATTATAAAAGGACAGACACATATTTCAATTCACTTTTCACAAGAACTCAGTATCTCTCCACTGGTATAAGCCATGTGCAATTTGAAAAATTTTCCTTTTTTTGGTACAAAAACTATGTCATTGTGTTGGTTCCACTCCAGAGCTATCTTAGCGTAGTGACATGATATCAAATCGGGCTAAAAATGTATGGACACGTTGTGCTCTCTTATGAAAAGATGAAGTCTTTTTTGTAAATATTCTTTGATGTATATTTTGATATAGAGCCGAATGTAACAAATGACTTTCCTATTTTGACGCAACAGCAAAAAGTTTTTTTATACCTGGAATTTTTTAGCAAATTTTTTAAATTTTTTATAACCCAATTGAAAGATTTGGAATCATTAAAATAAAATAAAATTGTCAATAATATATTTACAGGACTGTTTTGAAATCACGGTGATTGCAAATCACGAACGATTTTGAAACCACGTAAGTGATTTTCAGCTGTTTTAAATCTTTCCGAGTAATTTTAATTTTTTGAAATCTCTAAATATTTCATTTTATTTACAATAAAATGAAATATTTAGATTTTTTAATTATACGGCTTCGTGATGAGAATCGCATAAAATTGACGATTAAGATTTCAAATCACATGCTTATAACAAAGTGAAGTTGAGTAAAAATATGAAATCTAAAATTTAATCCATTATTCTCTTTGTTATTAGTTTTGAAAAATCTTGAGATTAACATAACTGTTAACAATCAATGCTTGAAAAATATTAAAAAACGATTCCAACATTCGAATTTAACTAGCAGAGACAAAACCCAATTTTTTAATGTAGCAAAATTTGCAGTTAACAGCGTAATATTATGCATTTAATAGTCGAAGCAATTCTTAGTGGCATATTCAAAGCGAAAATTACATATAGGATTAGTACACCAATATGTCCCTAAAAGAACTAACTTATTTTAAATTTAAATAACTCCAGAATTTCAACAAATTCCAATTGAAAACATGTATTTTTTGATAACATTAATCATATGGAATTTTATTTCAAATGATCATTACTCGAAGTGGTTCGCATATCCTACTACATAGAAATGGTAGCCAAGAGAGTCCTCTTTGGAACCCTTATATTGGAATATGTGAATTAATTTTGGAATTTCTGAAAATCTTGAACAAAAAATAAAAACTGTATTTAACAATTTCATGAGAGGATTATTGGTCATTTTTGGAGTTGAGTGAATGGTTCGCATATGACACTATATAGAAATGTTCAACATTTTCTGAAATTCCAAAATAATTTCAGACTTTCCACTATAAGAGATCGAAAATAGATTTCATAGGCTATCATTTCCATATAGTGGGATATGCGAACCATTCACCCAATTCAAATAATGGCCATTGGAATAAGTGTCCATTATATGAACTTTCACGAAAAATACATTTTTAAAATTTTATTTAAGTTCTGAAATTTGATTTATGCCATTCTATAAGGAACCCCTTTTTATTAACAGTTCTATATAGTGTCATATGCATACCATTCACTCAACTCTTGTTCAAGATTTTCAGAAATTCCAAAATTATTTCCCATATTCCAATATAAGGGTTCCAAAGGGGACACTCTTGGCTACCATTTATATGTAAATATTATCAAAAAATACATTTTTTCAATAGGAATTTGTTTAAATTTTGGTATTATTTGTGTAATTTTATGTGGACATGGGTCCTATTCCCTCAATTTTCCCTTTGAATATGCCACGATGAATAGCTTCGATTATTAAATGCTTAACATTGCGCTATTAACTGCAAATTTTGTTAAAAAATAGGTTTTCTTGTCTCTGCTAGTTAAAGTCGAATTTATCTTCACACACATTACTTTTTTTGAGAGAGTAAAAATCAATTTACTCTTAAAATGAGAAAAAACTATTAAAAAAGTACGCGAACAACATATTGCAAAATTTTGCAGGTTTTTGTTTGTAAACAAAAAAAGTATTGTCCCATTATTAAATAAAAAAAACGCAAAATTTTATTTCTATTAAATATCATTTGTTAAAAACAAAAAGATAAAAATTGATCCATTAAAATATAATTAAAAAAATAATAAAAGAAAGCTGAAAACCCCTAAATCAAAACGCTGAAATGGCATCTCTTGAAAGGATTTTTAACAGAAAACAAAATCTTGTATAAATTTCCGTGTTTAGGCATTTTCCTAAACACGGAAAAATTTATACGTTTTGCCTATAAGTTACCTTTTACTTCAAGAACTATAATTGTAGATGTATCATGTGGCTTTCTAAATACAATAAACTGATAAGTTTCTTTGGAAGTTAATAATCTTCATTGCCTTTTAAAGGAGCCAACTGACTTACCCGACAAACAATATAGGCGTTCCCGAATACATTGCAGGGTATGCATTAATGTCCTTATATTAAGTAGATATTCACCCTGACAAGCGCCGAATTACAAATTTTTGCGAGTTAGATATTTTTGCGTGTTCTGATATTTTCTTCATTAATATGGTATTCACGTACATATGCGTTGTAATTTTCGCAAGAGGCTATTCTCAATTATGGACCAATCTTCATGAAATTTTTTTATAAAGCACTTGTATACTTATAAAAAACATTAAAAGAAAGACCCTTATATGGGAGCTAGATTAAATAATAAACCAATTATTAAACTATTTCCGGAAGCTTCGTCATATTATTCATGACGGATCAGAAAGTTATTCTATGTATATTTAAAGGTGGGGGATAAAAACATTTTTTCGACTATACAATCATCTTTTTTTTTAATTTGCTAAATAAATTAATCTGGTATTAAATTTTCAAATACAACACAATTGTCCGTCTATATTTTTGTTTTTTATTTTGCCATTTTCCACAGATTTTTTGATAAAATTAATTCTACTTTTCTTATAAATTGCGATTTATAAAATTAACGCGCGGCCCATACACGTTCTATTTTTCATGTTCGAGCAATGAACAAAATTTTGTGCGCACATACATTTCGATAGTATGGACCCAACTTCTTAATGTTTTGTTCTTGTTCACACACCGTTGCCGACGTTTTGTTCATGTGAAAATAGACGGAACGTAAGTATAATTGAAAAGTATACTCGTAAGAAAAACTGTTTTACAATTTGTTTATTAACATACCTTGAAGTACTGTTTTTGTATTCCTATGTAACATTTTTTTCGAGTTATTTTTAATTTTCCTCTCCTTTATTCCCTTATTTTCTGTTCATAGCATTTTGACATTATATGCAGTAGTTTTACACTAATAAAATACAATTATTAGTTTTGTAGATGTGCGAGTACTTTATAATTATGCTAAGGATATTGCACTGATTTTCTTTAAAATTATATCAAAAAATTATAATTAAAATTGTTTTGAAGGCTTTCCTAGATTACTTTTTAATACGACCATTTTCGGGAAAAAAAAACTTGAAATTGTATACATAATTGCGTTTTTACTGGATTTTAGAGGTCCAATAGTATTAACATAATCAAACTAAAGTCAAATGTTTCATTTTAGGTGAGAACCGAAAGAGAAGGAGTCAATATTTTGTTCAGACTAGTTTAATCAATATAATTTATACATAAAATAATCTATATTTCTTTTTTATAAGACTGCCTTTGTTCTTATATTATTTTTAAATTTACATTTTCGACTACTGCTACAAATAGATGAATGGAAAAATATACAAGTTAATAGGTCAAAAGGCTCCAGCATAGTAATACGTAATTAAATAAAATATAGACAAAAGATAACAAATTATAATAGTACAAAGAATAAAGAATATAAACAAATCTCTCAAAGTCAACTGCAAAAATTAATATATAAGATTTTATAAGTATGTACGTACATAGTATATACTACATACATACATATGTATGTATTTAAATGATAATAAATCATGTTCGTATGTTGTTATGTCCATAACTTTTATTTTGCAAATAACAATCGGAAATGTATAGGTGATTGAATAATATTAAATATAGAATCTGTTGTAACAGATCGAATACTATCAATTATTAATATCCTATTATGCTATTGATTGTAACGCACAAAAAAATATGCGGACAGCCAGTCAGTCAACTTCTGTCCATGTGAAACATGTATGAAAGTACAGGACCAAGCCTCATGAAATTGGTTAAGATCGGTCCATTATTTCTCCTAGTCCCCATACAATTATCCTAACAGTATATGGATTTTAAAGAAATTTGGTGCAAATAAGTTTTGGATAAATGTTAATCTTTGGGACAAATTTCATGTTAATGTCCAGCTTAATTATAGTGTCTTATGGGAGTCCTTCACCCAACTCCAGAAATATCCATATAGTGTCATATTTGAGCCGTTTACATAACTCCAGAAATGGCCTCAAAGCTTTTAGCTTTTTAGATATCTTATTCATGTTAATTTGTTAATAGTCCTCTGTTAAAAAAAAAATGGTTTTTGTCTTTACGAGTTAAATTATAATTTATCTTCACACATACACACCTAATTGTATTGTATTTGATGGAGTGAAAAATATATATATTTTAGACAGTGCATAATAAAAAAAAAAAACTATGTGAATATGCTTTTTATGCAAATAAAAAAGTCATTTAAAAATGGGCTAATGTAGGGTGCTACATTAGTCCTATGCCATACATAGCGTGCAAAAAAAAAAAATTAAAAATTTCGTTATTTAACATTTATGATGCCTTATCATTTAAAATATACAAAGAAAAACATTTTTTCTTTAACGGAACTTTGAGAAAAAAGGGAAAGAATTGTACTATATTTTTGAAAAAAAAAAACATTTTTTATACTAATTTCAGATTGCTGACTATGAATATTTTTCACATCTAGACAAATTGAGATAACCCACAATTTTTTTCAGCATATTATTTTGAAATATGTAGCAAATTACTGCATATTTCTAAGGAAAGAAAGTCGAGGCAAAAAATAAAAAAATTTAAATTTATATGTAAATATCTTTTTAACTAATAGATATGAATTAGATAAGTAAGCTTATTTTTCTTTACAGAAATATAAAAATCTTTAAAATCGGACTTCATTTAATGAAGTTAGGATTTTTTGAAATCTTTACATACTCGAGGTAGTCAAATTTGACACCCTATAGATTATCTTGTGTTATCACAGGGTGACTACAATTTAGTTTTTCTGAAAACCTAGATCCTCTTCTGGAACTCTTCGATACATTTCAACTTAATCCGAGCTGTCGTTTTGAGGATACAGATTTATTACCAACATGATATTTTGCACAAGCATGAAGTAGAGTTACATTAATATTATATGTATTTTATCGTGAACTTTCAGTCTAAATTAACTTAATAATAATATACATTTTTAGGTAATGTCATTTTTTTAAACTACACTAAAATTATCTTTTAATTTTCTACAGCTTAAGAGTTATTAATAATTGAATTTTATTTCCGTACATAACTCCTAAAGTAAATAAGGTTCCAACTTGAAATTTTTTATCCATATCGAGAAAAGTTATGCCAACAATATATAACTTTTTAATTAATTTTGTTAATGATGAATATTAATTCGAACTTTTTATGAGTTTCAGTGGTTTCCCGGTTTTCGAATGATATATTGTCAGGCCAAATTTAGATATCATACAACAACAAAATTAAAAAAATAATATAAAAATTAATAAAATAATATATAATTTGTTTTTGTCCAAACCTGCGACATGATCTTGGTTTGTTGTAAGCTACTAGAACTCATCTAAATGATTTTTTGTTTTATATTCATATTCAATTATTTATCTTCGTGTCATTGAAAAATTCGTTATATCGACTACTAAAATATGTAGATAGTTCGTAATATAAGGTACTCAATGTAAAGAATTTGGAGTTTAGATTGAGTATTCATTAATATACAGCAACAACTAAAGATATACCATGTGTATTTAAGAAGTTATTAGAAGTTAAAAGGCTATTAATTTGTAAAGTCTTTAACATTTTTTCGTTGTTTAAACCGCCATATTTCCGGACTCAAAAGAAATATGTGGCCGAGATATCATCGTTCAGAAAGACCTTCAACGGTCAAGGCTTGTAATGAATTTCATTGAAATTGGAGATGTCAAATCCGATTGCTGTCCGTTTTGACATGAAATCACTCATAGATAAAATTAGTGAATAAAAATTAAAAAATATTATGCCTAAAATTTATAATTTAATAAATATGTAGATGCCATAAATAAAGATGTATCAAGAAAAATGTTAAATATTTAAAATTTAAGATTTAAATTATAAAGAAGAAGCAAAATTACGGTTGTAATTCGAATGTCAGTGTTTTTGGAGCAGTCTATGGTGATATATTGAATTTTATAAACTTACCTTTTTATCGTTGATGATAATGTCATCTCGTTTATTTATTTCAGCTTTAATAGCCCATTCGCGAAATAGAGCTCGGGTTAATATATTTAAATTGTATTTACGGTTGTAACGTTCTCGAGGCGTAAAAAATGTACAATTTAAATTGCCGCGATCATGATATACGGCTCCTCCGCCACTATTACGGCGAGCCAAAGTTATACCATTATCGACAAGTTTTGATACATTGGCTTCGGTGAAAGGATTTTGATGACGTCCAATGACAACACAAGGATCATTAGCCCACAAAAGAAGAACATGATGACGGCTAAAGTCAAAATTTCTGTAAAGCCAGTCTTCCAAAGCCAAATTAGTGAAAATATCGTACGATTGTGAAATAAATACAGATTTCTTTATCTCAGCATCAGTTATAGTATTGCCGCTATTATTAGTTTCTTTTCTAGTCTTCCGGGTTGTGTCGTCATTATTGATGCTAATGTTACGATCGTTTCCATCCGATGTAAAACAAGATTGGTGTCGTTGTTGCGATGTTCTCAATAGTCTGCAAATAGTACTCAATTGAGCACAATTGGTACTGCGAATTGCACTGAATGTTAACATATCGAATGATTATTATGCACCGTATATGTACAATATATGAATTATAATTTAAAAAAAAATTCCGTCTACAGTATTTATTATTGGTTAGTAACTGATGACAATCACACACTTGAACTTTTCTAAGAGGGTTGTTATTTTTGTCGTTTTCTCTGCAAAATCTTTGACGATTTTTCTCTTATTTATCGTATAAATTTGACTAAAAATTACATGTACATAAGAACCGAATGCAACATCGAAAAATCAAAAGAAAGCAAGCCAACTAACCAAAACAAAGAAACAGTATTTGTGTATTTTTCCTATATTTGTTTTGGTTTCTATATATGTTAATTAAAGACGAATAACATACAAAAACGACTCAATCTTCAGAGTAGAATTTTGTTGTCAAGTAATTTTTTAAAATTTAGTATATAGATGTTTAGACAGCAGATAATTTATATTATCAGATAATCGATCGCCAAAGCGGTAAGGGGCTAGTTATTGTAAGTAAAATGTATGCGTGATCAATCCAATGTAAGCAAATGGATTGAAAAATGTATTAAATAGTTCTTTACAATTATTAAGGTCACTTTAAATTTTGTCTAATAAATGTACATATATTTATATGGAGGATTAGTGTCTGTATATATTATTTTATTTATTTTTATTCTTTTTTAAGTTTTTATCTATTTGGAGCACATACGTTATTTATTTTTTTTTTCTTTATTGCAAATGTGTTTACTATTAAAAAGTTCTTTTGTTCAAAATATTTTTATGTACATATATATATTTATATGTTTATTTTTGTGGTTCAATTGGGTATATTGGACTTTAGCACTCGTTACACTTTTTATGGATCGCACACTTTTTTGATGATGCTGTATCAGCTGCTGTGACGGAGATCAAATATTCGTGCAAAGCTTCAGTTTGATGTAACCACTTCCACGTTTGATGTAGTCCGCTGACTCGTAAACGAAGTCCCAAACAATCCTTACTCCAATTTTTATTCATTCCTCTAAAACCCATCCAAAAGGTTTTGAAACTTCTATATTTCTGTTGAACATGCACTTAAAAACACTTTTAACACTCTGACTCGTTCTCAGTTTAAATTGGTTTTGTTATAAATCCTTCTTTATAAGATTAATTAATGTATCTATTGAAACTGTTTTGCTTCTTTGTCTTCAAAGAAACGTAGAACAATAATAAATACGCAATTATTTTACAACCGTATCGAATCACGAAACTTTGTGAATTAAAATTTTCCTTCAGCAGTCAGTGGTGGTAACTGAGTTTTTTTT
>MINK01188447.1:0-16132 GCA_001735545.1 Phormia regina
GAGGCACTCGCTTGCGAGGACATTCTCACTCCCTTCGTTAATGTAAGCAATATTCTTGACGAATGGGCGGTGAATGAGATAAAAAGCAGGTGGTCCTCAATTACCACTTGTAGACTATCAAGAACTCTCTGGCCACTCCGGTCTCGGAGTAGAATTAGAGCATTACTTTATCTTGATAGATCATCGATAAGGCTTCTAGTAGGCATAATCACAGGGCACTGTATGTTCGGGTGCAGGTCGGAACATATGGGTTACCCAGGGAATAGCTTTTGTAGGAGTTGTTTAGATGAGAAAGAAGAGGAATCCGTACAGCACTTGTTATGTGAATGTCCAGCACTGAAAGGGCGTAGACTGAGACACCTCGGTAGACTACTCTTCCATGATCTGGATTGTCTCAATGACATCCCACTTTCAAACCTGATTGGATTTGTTAGGGGTACGGGTTGGTTTCTGGATAGACCAACGGAAAGTTAGTTTTTTCTTTATGGAAATGGAAAGCATCACAATGGGACTTAATAGCCTCCGAGTGCACTCGCTAAGGTGAAACGTCAACGAAATTTTGTAAAAATACTTCAACGACCAATGTAAACTCGGAAACAGAAAATGTGATCGGTTCACTTAAACGCCCATAAAAAAAAGTTGTAAAAACTTTATTTGAAAAAATATGTCGATTTTGGGAGACCCTTGATCTCTCAGAAATAAAGTTTTTAAATTTTTTATCCATCACACAGTTTATTTATAAAGTTATTTTTTATATCACTTTCAGTAGATATCAAGTCTCAAAACTTAAGGCGTCTATAATTATATTATCACTTAGTGAAATTTCATTGAAATCGGTTCTGTCTTTGGTAATTCTAGATTAATTTTTTTTATTGGGACACTGTGCTTAAGAAATAATTTTTCGATGCTAACTGAACATACGGATATATTTAATTAGAATGATATATGATTTTGTAACTTTTGAAAATTCCAAAAAAAAAGATATTAACAAAGTTTATATAGGGCTTGTGGAGAGACTTTTGCCCTGACCTCCGCCAAATTTACTTTTTACATATTTGAGTTAAGATTTCTTTTAAAAACGTTAAAAAATTTATGCTCCAGGCTGTATATAAAAAATAAAATTTATCAATAAATAAATATTACCTTTTTCTGGAATAAACGCAAAAAAAATCTAATTTGTTTCAAGTTCCAAATTTAGATTAATATAACTTTTTGTTGGAATCATATATCTATATGATACTTGCAGCAATATTATCTATAATTTTATAAAAAAATCTGGTTAATATTAAAAAGAATAGGGTCAATATTGAGCCCGCCACGTTAAAAGCTAAAAAAACGAGACTTAAAATGAGGGAAACATGTATATGACCCGAATATTTTTTAAACTAAAATAGTTTTATCTTATATCATAAATAAATTTTTGACTTTTTTTCTAACTACTGACCCGACATAGCCCAGTTAGTACATACTACTCCCCTGACACGCTAATCCCAAAAGAGCCTCAACTCTGGCCATATGATGTTTTATTGAAATATCTCCAAAGATTCACAACTTACAGAATTATTAAAGAAAAATAAATAATAATTTTCAAAATTGAAAGGAGAGTTCTAATTTCTGTAGCATTTATAAATTATATTGCAGATATTTTTAGCTGCTGAGTTTTGTAGTCATAAGATAAAAAATAATGCTAAAACTATATAGAGTATACTCGTGAAAACGTGAACTAATTTTCATCAAGAACTTTCACGTTTTCGAGGCTCGATTCGATTAGTAAACATAAATATAAAACTTTTTTTGTTTTAATGGCCAAAAACAGATATTATGTGTTTCTAGGATTAGAAATAAAAACATTTTATTCTTATTCGGGAATTTCCCAATTTATAATTTTTCACGTTATAGAATAGTCCGTTGCAGAAAATTTTTTCACATTTCCGATTTCAATGAATTTTCACTTAGTGAAAATAGAATTATTGACGCCTTATGTTTTGAGACTTAGCACAAGGAATCAATATGTGGTTTGAATTTTTTTAAATTGTCCTGATTGATTATAAATCGGGCGCGGATACAGCTCAAACTTTTAGGGTAGGGGTAGGTTCTTAACAAGTTCCTTAAACTGTATAACTTACTGCGTTAAGCATTTTCATTTTGGGGAGGGAAATTTCCCTTTTTCCCTCCCCGTGGATCCGCGCCTGTTATAAATGAACTGATTTTCTAAGATTTTTTATTATTTTTTTTTTTACTGAAAGAGATATAAAACATAACATTATAAATAAATTTTTAAAAACTTTATAAATAAATTTTTAAAAACTTTATTCTTGAGAGATCAAGGTTCTCCCAAAATCGACATATTTTTTTAAATTACGAATAAAGTTTTTACAACTTTTTTTATGGGTGATAACGTGAACGGACCACATTACATTGGTCCTTGAAGTATTTTTACAAAATTTTGTTGACGTTTCATCTTATATGGCAGATGGGCCGTTATGTGGGCGGATCTTGCCCATCTTTGCTCTCCAAGTTTATTTAATATATATAAACAGAAAAGTGTGAACGGACACACAGTGTTTCTAGTGTTTAGTCTATAATTTTTTTGTTCATTAACCGATTTTGTCCATTTACGTTTGCGAGTGTTCACGTTTCCCCGAGTGCACTGTATTTAAATTCAAAAATTCATATTCTCTTATAATTTTGTTTTGTCTACATAATCATGACGTTGACATAATTCAATTTAAAAAAAAATTAACTCATTAAGATCGCACATGAAATATTTTTTAAAAAATAATTAATTTCAATTAAGTTAGACAAAAAAACATTTTATCGACCATTTACTTAAGAATTGGGTGTGATTTTTATGTTCAATCATTTGTTGTCCAGCAATTCTTATCCAGTCTCCATTTCGTCAAACACAAATACATACATATGTATGTATATATGTTGATCGTATGGTTTCATATATCTTACGTTTTATATATAGTAATCACCAACATCATCAACTTTTATAAAATTCAATTTCCATTCATATAAATTTTTTTTATATGAGTACTCGTTTATAGAAAGATCACTACACAGTGTTAGAATATATTTTAAGTTTATGAAAAGGTAAAGAGACTCATATTTGAATGCGATAAGTCTTTAATTCACTTTTTTTTAAATTAATTCTTGTTCTAGCGATAAATTGCGATTTGTAAATTTTAGAAGGTTGCACCATATATTGAAGTATATCTCGAAAATGACTTGTCTGATTTTACTAAAAAATAGTATCAATAAATTTTAATTGAAATTGTCTTTAAGTCATTTTTGCATTAGATTTTAATGCGCTCCTTGGTTATGAAGATATTGATATTGATATATCTCCCTAACTATTGATCGTATGTAAAAATGACTTGAAGACAATTTGGATTACAAGTTTTTTATTTTTATTTTTAATAAAATCATACATGTAGTTTTCGAGATGTGCTTTAATACATAATGCAAACTGCTTAATTTTACAAATCGTGAATTATTGCTGGATTCACAAAAAAAGTGGACTTGTTCATAAAGTCCATCTAAATTGTCTAATAAACCCTTTGCCTTATATTTTGTAAATCTGTGCAATTTTTTTTATAACTTTAATAATTTTATTTTAAATTTAATATCCTCTAATGTAGTGCCTCCTCTATTCGTTTATCGCTCCATGTTCTTATTATTTTTTTTTATGATCATCTTTTCACTTGTTATTAAATTATCTGCAAAATACGTTTTAATATCGTATTGAGTTCAACCCAACTTTAAAGAAAAAAAAATGTTTATTATAATCGCACTTAAAGCTCCAGTTGAGTTGAGTGCATCATAAATATATTTTCAGTCACAAACACCCTCAATACAGATTTTGTTTCGTTGCTGCTGTTGTTGTTGTTGCTATTCACATACATAAATACAATTGGCGCTTATACGTCTGCTGCGCATTTGTATTAATCCAATTTGTGATCACATCAGATCTTGTTAAAATTTTTCTTTTGTATTTGTAACTATGTATAACAAATTACATACTAATTTTATATATTTTGTATATTAGAGTGTCTCGTTCACAAAATTCTTTTATTAAAATTATTTCTTTAATTTTAATGCAGCCTAATGTACGTAATGTACATAACTATGTACTTAGCTGGTTCTTATCATGCTACAAGATCAGTTGTTATTGTTTTTTTTTTTTAGAGTAATACATATGTATCTAGATACTACAAGCATACTGACATATAACATACTTCTTAACTGCAAGCCAAACCAACTAATTTTTGGTTACTTTCTTAATAAATATTGAGCGCATATAATAACTGTTTTATTGTATCTTTTTTAATCAAATACATTTTTTTAATGTTAAGCTTTAAATTTATGGCATTTAAATTGCAATTATATTTTTTTATATGATTGCTGTCACTCTCTTTCTCTCTCTCTCTAGGGTATTCCCCTTTTATTGCATTATTTAGAATATTTACTGTTTTAAGTTTAAAGTTAAAATATATAATTGTTCTAATGACCTTTGATTTCCATTTAGACATGATATCAATTGTCTTATACGTATTTTGATTATCTAACTTATTTAAACAAAAGCATTTTGTGGTTGTGGTTATTTATAATAAAGTGTAACTGAAAGTCGAAAGAAATTATTATTTACAAGTGTTAAATGTAATAAATATTTTTCTTTGTGCTTTCTAAATGGGTTTTAAAACATTTCTATATATTAGGGGGGTTTTGTTGAAATGTTACTTTTAAATTAGTTAATATAGATATAAATTATATAAAATGTTTTTATTTCTTAACAGAAAAATTTTCTTATTCTATAGAAAAATTTTATTATCATTTATTTTTTTTATAGAAAAAAAATTAATCGATAATCTGTTTTTTTTTTTTAAATTTTAGAAAAATATCATCTCGATGATTTTTCTCTAGAAAACTTTTGTTTTCGATCGATAATTTATAAAATTTTTTATAATATTTTTGTTATCAATAATTTTTCGATCATTTTGTCGTAGAAAATTTTGTTATCGATCATTTTGTCCTAGAAAAATGTTGATATCGATCATTTTTCTACAGAGAAATGTTTTAGTCGATCATTTTTCTACAGAGAAATGTTTTAGTCGATCATTTTTCTATATCGATCATTTTTTCAATAGAAAAATTTGGTTATCGATCATTTTTCCAATAGAAAAATTTGGTTCATTTTTCCAATAGAAAAATTTGGTTATCGATCATTTTTCCAATAGAAAAATTTTGTTATCGATCATTTTTCCAATAGAAAATTTTTGTCATCGATCATTTTTTCAATAGAAAATTTTGGTCATCGATCATTTTTCCAATAGAAAATTTTGGTCATCGATCATTTTCTCTATAAAAAAAATTTTATCGATCATTTTCTCTATAAAAAAAATTATCGATCATTTTCTCTATAAAAAAAATGTTTTATCGATCATTTTCTCTATAAAAAAATTTTGTTATCGATAATTTTTCTCTATAAAAAATTTTTCTATTGAAGAAATGTTGTAGTCGAACATTTTGCTATAGAAAAATATTTTAATGGATAATTTTTCTATATATTTTCTATAGAAAAATTTTCTTCTCGATGATTTTTCTTTAAAAAAATTTGTTATCGATCATTTTTCTATAGAAAACTTTTGATATCTATTACCGATACAAGTATACAAATTTTTTTATCGATCATTTTTAAGATAATATTTTTGTTATCAATAATTTTTCGATAGTTTTGTCCTAGAAAATTTTCGCTAGAAAATTTTTTCTTATCAATAATTTTTCTCTAGAAGAATATTGTTATCGACAGAATTATTTTCTTATTGATAATTTTTCTCTAGCAAAATTTAGTTATCGATCATTTTTCTCTAGAAAAATTTTGTTATCGATCATTTTGTCCTAGAAAAATTTTGTAAAAAATCATTTTTCTATAGAAAAATTTTGTAATAGATTATTTTTTAATAAAAAAAAAAAAATTCCTATCGATCATTTTTCTATAGAGATAATAATTTTTGTAGAGATAATTCTTTAGAGATAATCATTTCGTTACTGATCATTATTCTATTGAAAAATTTATTTAATGAGCATTATTCCATAGAAGTATTTAGTTATCGATCATTATTTCATAGAAAAATTTTGTTATCGTTCATTTTTCTATAGAACAGAAGAAACGTTTTCTTCTTTAGAAACATTTTCTTATCGATCATTTTTCTATAAAATGTGTTTTTTAGCGATAATTTTTCTTAAGAAAAATTTTTTATCGATTGTTTTTCTATAGAGTAGTATTGTTTTCGATCATTTTTTAGTTTATCGATCATTATTCTATAGAAAAATTTATCAATCCTTATCCTATAGAGAAATTTTGTTATCGGTCATTTTTCTATAGAAACATTTTCATATCGATAATTTTTTATAGAAACCTTTTCTTATCGATAATGTTTCTTTAGAGACATTTTGTTATCGATCTTTATTCTATAGCAAAATTTAGTTATCAATCGTTATCCTATAGAGAAATATTTTTATCGAATGTATTCTAAGAGAAATTTTTCTATAGAAACATTTTCTTATCGATCAGATTTCTATAAAATAATTTTCTTATCGATCATTTTTTATAGAAACCTTTTCTTATCGATAATGTTTTTTAGAGAAATTTTGTTTAGATATTGTTATAGCTAATCTTTTAGTTTATCGATCAATTTTTTCTATTAAAAAATTAGTTATTGATCATTATTCATAAAAAGATTTATTTATGAAGCGTTAGAGAAATTTTGTTATCGATCATTTTTCTATAGAAAGGCTTATCGATGGTTTTTCTATAGAAAAATTTCGTTATCGATCATTCTTCTTTAGAAAAATATAGTTATTGATTTTTATTCTATAGAAATGTTTAGTTATCCATCGTTATTCTGTAGAGACATTTTGTTATCGATCATTTTTTCTTTAAGAACTTTTTCTTATCGAGCGTTTTTCTATCGAAAAATTTTCTTAATCATAATTTTTCTATAGAGACATTTTGTTATTGATAATATTTCTATAGAAACATTTTCCTATCGATCAGTTTTCTTTACAAACATTTTTTTATCGATCTTTCTATAGAAAGCTTTTATTATCGATAAATTTTCTATAGAAAATATTTCTTATCGAACATTTTTCTATAGAGACATTTTGTTATCGATCATTTTACTAAAAATAAGAAATATTTTCTATAGACAAATTTTCTTTTTTTTTTCTAACACAATTTTTTTGTTATCGATCACATTTTTTTATAGACAAATTTGCTTAGCGATAATTTTTTGTAGAAAATTGATGCTATCGATCACTCGTCTATACAAAACTTTTCTTAACGTTCAGCTTTCTTTTGAAAATGTAGAAGAGTTTTATTATCGATATTTTTTAAATAAATTAAAAAAAATGTTATCGATCACAGAATAGTGATATATAAAAATGTTGCCCCATTGTGCATTTATTTTTGAGTCGCAAGTAATGATCACCAATTTAACGAAATGTTATGTTTTTCTTTCCTCTTTTGTTTTATATATTTTAAATGCAATTGTTGCTAATTTCCCTAAGTCCATTATATGATTTATGAATTAATTATCATTTTATTTTTTCTATTTATGGTGAATGTGATTAATATTTTCACAAATACCATTTGATTTTTATCATTCTCCTGACGTAAATACTTTAGTTGCATTGATAATACGAAAAACACAATCCTCCCATGATGTTTGGTGGTGGTCATAATAATTTTTTGCAACGACATTGCGGTAAGCAGATATTAAGCTCATCTCATACATACATACATACATACATACATACATACATACATACATACATACATACATACATACATAGCTACCATTCAGACTCCTTGGCTGACTGACTTTTCAAATGCATTATAACCATTTATAGTTTTAAAGTCATTTAGCTAAATTTGGCAATTGAAATGACAAAAATGCTGCTGTTTCAATGTCGTCTTAGATTTTATTGAATTGATAGATAGATCTGAGATTTTATTTGTATCTTATTTTGGTTGGGAAATCTTAATACAAATAAAAGAAGAAAAAAAAAAGCAAAAGTTTATTATTATTTACTATTTTCTTTTTGTTTTGAACAAAAACTCATTTGTGTTACACACATTAGGTAACAAGAAAGAAACAAAAAAACAAACAAACAAAAAACTTGCAACCAAATGTTGTCAGTTGAATTTAACAGTTGAATGACGTTGTACAACACCATCAAAAGTAACCTTGACAGATATGCTGGCTGGTTAAGTGACTGACTGACTAACTGTCTGGCTGTCTGTTTAGTGGTTTTGTCTGAATGACTTAGTTTTTACCAACTTAACTGATTACTGTAGCCCCCTTGTTGCATTTATATAAATATGTTGAATTTGTTGCATGTTTATTTGTTTTTATTGTTTAGTTTTTTTTGTTGTGTACTTTGTTATGTTGCCTTATTGTTTTCTTTATAAAATGTGGCATATTGTATACATAATAACTTTAACATTAGCCAGTTACCAATTTTGGGAAATTACTTTCATTTAATGTTTAAAGTGATTTTTTCTGTTGTCTTTCAATAACTCTTTTTCATTTTAGTTTATTATTTATTTTTGCTGCAACATTCCATTGTTTGTAAATATTTACAAAACATAAAAAAAATAAACAAAAATATATTTTATTCATTTTTCGTTTTTTTTTTTTTTTTAGGAAACTGAAAATGACATAAGTATGTGCATATGATTANNTAATTGATAAAGTTTGGAAAGCACTACGGGTTGTTTTTAACAGAAATTATATTTATATTCCATTTAGATCAGACCTTGGATGCTAAAAAAAATATATATTTTCTAACAACAACAATTCAAACACAATTCAAGAATAAACTGTTCTATAGAGAAATTTTGTACAAATTTTGCTATCGATGATTTTTATAACAAAAATTTTACTATAATTTTTCTATGAAAAATTTATTATCGATCATTTTTCTTTAGAGAAATTCTGTTATCGTTTATTTTTTTGTAAAAATAATTTTTCCATCTCATTTTTATATGGAAAAATAAATTTTGTTATCGATAATTTTTCTATAGAAAAATTTTGTTATCGATAATTTTTCTATAGAAAAATTTTGTTATCGATCATTTTTCTATAGAAAAATTTTGTTATCGATAATTTTTCTATAGAAAAATTTTGTTATCGATCATTTTTCTATAGAAAAATTTTGTTATCGATAATTTTTCTATAGAAAAATTTTGTTATCGATAATTTTTCTATAGAAAAATTTTGTTATCGATAATTTTTCTACAGAAAAATTTTGTTATCGATCATTTTTCTCTAGAAAAATTTTGTTATCGATTTTTCTCTAGAAAAATTTTGTTGTCGATAATTTTTCTCTAGAAAAATTGATTGTCTATAATTTTTCTATAAAAGAAATTTTATTATCGATAATTTTACTATAAAAAAATTTATTATCGATCATTTTTCTATAAATATTTTTACTATCGATGATGTTTCTATAGAAAAGTTTTGTGATCGATAATTTTTATAGAGAGATTTTATTATCGATCATTTTCTATAGAAAAAAATTGTTATCAATTATTTTTCTTTATAAAATTTTTGTTATGGTTTATTTTTCTATATAATAATTTTTCTATAGACAAATTTTGTTATTGATCATTTTTCTTTGAAAAAAATTTTTATCGATAATTTTTCTATAGAAAATTATTTTTATCTGTCATTCTTATACAGAAAAATTTTTGGATAATTTTTCTACAGAAACATTTTTTCTCGATTATTTTTCTATAGAAATATTTTCTTATGTATAATTTTTCTATGGAAAAATTTTGTTATCGATAATTTCTCTATAGAGAAGTTTGGTTATCGATCATTTTTTTGTTGATGACCTTTCTATAGAAAAATATAATCGATTATTGTTCTATAAAAACATTTTCTTATCGATAACTTTTCTATAGAAATATCTTCTTATCGATCATTTTTCTATGGACAATTTTTTTATAAATCATTTTTCTACAAAAAATTTCTATTCAAAAAATTTGTTATCGATAATTATATATCTATAGTTACTCTATGAAAAAAATTAATCATCCATCATTTTATTTTAATTATCGATAAATTTTCTAAAGGCAAATTTTATTATTTTTCTATAGAAACGTTATGTTATGGATAATTTTCCATTGAAAAAAGGTTCTGTCGATCGATAAACAAATTTTGTTATCGATAGTTTTTTCGTAGGTAATTTTTTATCGATCGGTTTTCTGTAGAATATTTTTGTTATCGATAATTTTTCTATAGTAAAATTTTGCAATCGATAATTTTTAATAAAAAATTTGTAAATTTTGTATAATTTTTTCATAGACATTTGCTTTTATCGATAACTTTTCAATAGAAAATGTTTGTTATCAGTTGTCTATAGAAAAATTGGATTATGGATCATTTTTCTACAAAAGAAATTTTGCGATTGAAAATTTGTTTTTGGAATAATTTTTTTTATCGTACATTTTGCTATAGAAAGATTTGTTGATTGTTCTATTTTCTATACAAAAATGTTTTTAAATGTTATGCTTTTAGGAATCGATTCTTCTATAAAAAGAATTCCATATTACAAATTCATAAAGAAAAACAATTTTAAAAATATTGCAAATTATATTTTTGCTTAATATTTTTCTAGTTATTAAAATGTTGTCTTTTGTTTTATTATTAAAAATTTTAATTTATTAATGTTTATAAATCAAAATTAATAATTGGGTTAGACAATTTCTACATGAGTAACTTCTCATATTCTTACATACAAATGTATATGTATTTGTATGAATATGTACATACATACATACGTATGTATCTACATAAATTATTTGATTAAAAAAAAAAACAAAAGTCAAACCGAAAATTATGAAAATGACATCACGTATCAAAAATTATTAAGCAAACCACTATTTAGGAATAATATACACAAACTACAAACAAAACAATGTCTCCACACGATTATGACAATGATAGGAAATCACCACAAAAATGCAACAAACGAGGCATAACAAACAATCTATGTAACCGAAATTAAAAAAAAAATCTAAAAAAAAAATTCTGTGAATCTAAAGTAAAAGTGATTAAATTCTGTTTAAAAAGCCTAATAAAACTAAAAACAAAAAAACCCATAGAGACTCCAATAAAATTTAAATCTAAACACACCTTCAAAATTTAATAGGAAGTCAAGTAAATTTCCAAAAATGGGTTAACGACGTTTAATACACAAATATATTTATTGCAGCTCCACAGACACAAACTTTCATATAAATTTCAAACTTTTTTTTTTTAATAGAAAGTAAATTTTTTTTCGAAAATTCCTAAAATAGCTCTATAGCAATTTAATATAAATAAACAAAATAATTATGATTCCATTACAATTTAAACTTCCAAATTGTTTTTATGCGCAATTTAAAAGGTTCACCTCCCCTTTTATAACATAGGTCATGAATGGTTTATTGGTGCATTTATAGACATTTAGTTTGGGAAGTTTTTGTGTAATTAACGACTTTTAAAACTTTCTTATTATTGAACAATTAAGAGAGTTTAAGTAAATTTAAGCTTTTTATTTATACCTCATTAAATTGTTAAGTTCCGGTTCAATGCTGCCTTATTTAGATACATATATGATGTATATTGTAATAACCTTTTAATTGTAATTTACATATATTTTATTTAAATATTTAATATTTAGTTTATTTTATTTTACAATTAATCATAATTACATACATGGAACAAACAAAAACGTTAGAGGAAGTAAACAAATAAATTGCATTGAGTATGTATGTATATAAAATGATTTGATTGAATTTTACTACCAACAATTTTGATATCGATCCTTTTCTTATCGATCGTTTTTTTTTTATAATAAAAATTGTTAACGATCGTTTTTCTATAGAACATATTTTTATTGATAATTTTGCTATAGAAAAATGTTGTAGTCGATTATTTTTCTTTAAAAAAAAATATAGTATCGATCGTTTTTCTATAAAAAAAATTTGGTTATCGATCATTTTTCTATAGAAAGATTTTGTTATCGATCATTTTTTAGAACAATTTTGTTATGGATTATATTTCTACAGAACAATTTTGTTATCGTCTATTTTTCCATAGAACAATTTTGCTATCGATCATTTTGCAATAGAAAAGTTTGGCTATCGATCATTTTTTATAGAAAAAAATTTTTATCGATCTTTTTTTTTTTTTTTTAATTGTTAACATATTTTTATTGATAATTTTTCTATAGAAAAATTGTGTTATCGATAATTTTTCTATAGAAAAATTGTGTTTATCGACTTTTTTTTTATCTATAGAACAATTTTTGTTATCGATCATTTTTTTTTGTAGAAACATTTTGTTATCATTATTTCTTATAAGAAAAATTTTGTTATCGTCATTTTTTAAGTTTGGCTATCGATACTTTTTTTATCATAAACACGTTTTGACAATGTTTTTTTTTATATTTTTTCTTTATTTTGTTAACGATGCTTTTTCTATAGAAAATTTTGTTAAGCGATGCTTTTCTATAGAAAATATTTTTGTTAACGATGCCTTTTCTATAAGAAAAAATTTTGTTATCGATCATTTTTGCTATAGGAACACTTTTGTTATCGATCATTTTTGCTATAGAAAAATTTTGTTATCGCGGATCATTTTTTCGAATAGAGAAATTTCGTTATCGATAATTTTTCTATAGCAAATTTCGTATCGATAATTTTTCGATAGAAAAAATTTTCGTTATCGATCACCTTTTTCGATAGAAAATCTTTGGTTAATGCAGATCATTTTTCTATAGAAAACATTCGTTATCGATCATCTTTTCGATAGAAAAATTTCGGTTACGTTCTTTTTCTTAGAAAATTTCGATATCGATCATTTTTCTATAGAAAAATTTCGTTACACGATCATTTTTTCTATAGAAAAATTTTCGTTATCGATCATGTTTTATATAGAAAAATTTCGTTACTCGATAATCTTGTTTTTTCTATAGAAAAATTTTTGTTAATCGATCATGTTTTCGATAGAAAAATTTTGTTATCGATCATTTTCTCCTAGAAAAATTTGGTTTACTCGATCATTTTTCTACGAAAATAAATTTGGTATCGATAATGTTTCTACGAAAAAATTTTATTTATGATCATTTTTTAGAAAAGAAATTTTACTTATCGAATCATTTCTAAACGAAAAAATTAGTTATCATCATTTTTCTGTAGAAAAATTTTTAATTTTTCTATAGAAAGATTTGCTAAGTAAGATTTTTGTTTTTTAAAGTTGGCTATCGGTATTTCATAGAAACTTTTAACGATGGTTTTTTTATAAAACAAAAATTCCTTTAGAAAACTTATTTTTATTGATAATTTTTCTATAGAAAAATTGTTCTGATTATTTTTCTGAAAAAATTTGGTTGTCGATAATTTCCGGTAAAAAATTTAGTTATCGATAATTTTTTTCGATAGAAAAATTTGTTTATGATAATTTTTCGATAGAAAAAATTGTTTATTTTATGAATTTTTCGATAGAAAAATTTGTTTATCGATAATTTTCGATAGAAATTTTTTTATCGATAATTTTTCGGTAGAATAGTCGTTTCTCGACACATTTTTCTAATAGAAAAATTGGTTTCAGAGTTTCTATAGAAAAAAATTGCTTCTGTTGAAAAAAATATTGCTGTCGATAATTGTTTTATATTACAAATTTTCTTATAGAAATATTTTTGTTATCGTCGTTTTCAATAGAGCAATTGGTATTAACGTTTTTTTTCTATAAAAAATTTACTAACGATAGTTTTTTATAGAAAAATTCTGTTATCGTTGGTATTTCTGTACAAAAGATTTTATTTTTGATAGTACTTTCTATAGAAAAATAAATTGATTCATATTTATAGAACAATTTTGTAGTTGAATCATTTTCCCAAAGGAAACATTGTTATCTCAGATACGTTTTTCTATAGAAATATTTTGTTTGCTGGTTGGTGGTATATTTTATAAGTAATCCCTATTAGTCATCAAACTAATTTTTTCCTATAGAAAATTTCTTGTTACTAGACATTTTCTTGAGAAATAATTTGTTATCACAATTTCTATAAGAAAAATTTGTTATCAACACATTCTCTATGGGAAAGGTTTTGTTATCGATAACCCCCCTTTTTCTTCTCATAGACCAAGAACGTTCTTTAACGATAAATATTCACCCCTTTAATGTAAAGTCGTTGTCGACGTCGTCGGTCATTCGTAGTCGTTGTCCAACTTTAAGTCGACATCGACATCACCCTCGACACTAAATTCGTATTTCCTAATATATTGTGTGCGTCCGACTTGTTAATCGATATTAAAGAAAATAAATATCCTTCACAAATATTTTTTTGTGACAATTGATTATTTTAGTTTTTATTTATATACAAAAATGTGTTTTTTGCAAAATAAATTAGTGTATATACAGATGATATACAGTGTATTTTTGGTTTGTTTAATACTTTTTGCTAAAAAGAGTGAAGTTTTACCTATTTTNNAAATTTCGTTATCGATCATTTTTCTATAGAAAAATTTCGTTATCGATCATTTTTCTATAGAAAAATTTCGTTATCGATCATTTTTCTATAGAAAAATTTTCGTTATCGATCATTTTTCTATAGAAAAATTTTGTTATCGATCATTTTTCTATAGAAAAATTTTGTTATCGATCATTTTTCTATAGAAAATTTTGGTTATCGATCATTTTTCGATAGATTTTTTTTTTTTTTATATAGAAAAATTTTATCGATTATTTTTCTGTTGAAAAATTTTGCTGTCGATATTTTTATATACAAAATGTTTCTATAGAAATATTTTGTTATCGATCGTTTTTCAATAGAAAATTTTTATTAACGTTTGTTTTTCTATAGAAAAATTTTACTAACGTTTGTTTTTCTATAGAAAAATTTTGTTATCGTTTATATTTCTATGGACAAATTATTATCGATCGTATTCCTATAGAAAAATTAATTGATCATATTTCTATAAAAAATTTTGTTATTGATCGTATTTTTATAGAAAAATTTTGTTGCCGATTATTTTTCCATAGAACAAGTTTGTGGTACATTTTTTATAAATAAACTTTAGTCATCGATTATTTTTTTATAGAAAAGTTTAGATATATTTTTCTTAACGATAATTTTTCTATAAACAATTTTTGTTATTGACATTTTCTTTTGAGAAATAATTTGTTATAGACAATTTCTATGAAAAAAAAAAAATAAATAAATAAAAAATAATTAACAATATCTCTATGGAAAAGTTTTGTTATCTATAACCTTTTTTTATAGAAAAAAGTTGTTTACGTTAAATATTATATAGAAAATTTTTATAGAAACATTTTGTTCTATAGAAACATTTTTTGTTGTTAATTATTTTTCTAAAGAAAAATTTTATGGAGCAATTTTTCTGATTGATAAATTTTCTATATAGAAATAAAGTTTTTAGAAATTTTTCATTTAGAATAATTTTTTGAATTTTCTATAAAAAAGAAATTTCTATTCACTTTTATTTTCCCCATTTTGATTACCAACTGCTCTGCTCTTTTTAACGATATGTTTCTATTTGTTTGTCAAATTATTATTTTATGAATGCGATTTAAAGATTTAATTTGTCTGTTGTTTTTATATTTTATTTGTAAAGTTAATAAAATTATTTAATTTTTTTATTTTACAACAATAAATGTAATAAAATTTTTATATTTTTCAAATTGTTATAAGTTTTAGTCAAAATTAAAACTGTTAAATACATAAATATTAAAGTTATATGACTGTGTATATGCAGTAAATCATAAATGCATATATACATATGTATGTATGTACGTATGTTTATGTGAGTTCATATACGGGTTCAATTTGTAACAATTTTATTTCTGTTTTTGTTTTTGTTTTTTTTTATTATTCAAGTAAAACTTCCTGCTGTGCAATTTCAACACAGAGCATGTAATTGTTTTGCTGTATTTTTCAGTTTTAATTTTAATTAGCTTTTCGGTGATTTTTTTTTGAGTTTTTTTCCTTAATCGTTATTTTGCTTTGTAAATGTGTGTTATTGTTGTATTTGTTTTCGAATAGCAGATGT
>MINK01188448.1:0-12785 GCA_001735545.1 Phormia regina
ATTTCAAATATTTAAAGCTTTCGATAACACATATGAAAACGAGAGAAAAAGGTATAGTCGGTCAAGTCCGACCATATGATACCCTACACCACTGCATATGTGTACCAAAAACCGGGAAGGAGTCAAATAATGACCTATGCTTGTAGAAAGTGGAAAATAAAAAAAACTAATATAGAATATAAAGTCGATACTAAGATTCATATGTATTTATGCCCTTTTGGGTGATTGCCAATTATGCGCCGATCTTCATGAAATTACATTTGTATTCATTAAAATATTTCAAATTTTAAGGTAATTTTGGGTGTTAAAACTATATTCCGGGAGAACATATAAATGAGAGCTATGTGAAATAATGGGTCGATCATTACCAAAATTAATAGGTTTCGTCCCAGTGACAAAAAATCAGTTGTACCGAATTTCATCAAATTATCTCTGAAATTACCACCTGTACATTGCGCAAAATCTTTTCATGGACAGCCAGCCAAACAGACGGACGGACATGGTTAAATAAATTCAGAAAGTGATTCTGGTGTGAACGGTATGCACAAACACCTATGGAGGTATAAACATGATTAGCTGTCTTGTATCTTCTATAGTTTTTAAATTATTTTATTTTAAATTTCAACTCTCTTAATTTTGACTAATCTTGTTGCAATATTTATACCCTACAGCACCATAGGTGGTTGGGGTATTATGTGTTTGTGCAAATATTGTAACGTAGAGAAAGATTTTCCTACACCCACCTTAAAGTATACCGTTCGACNCAGAATCACTTTNTGAGTCGATTTAACNATGTCCGTCCGTCTGGTTGGCTGGCTGGCTGTCCATGTAAAGCTTGTGCGCAAAGTACAGGTCGCAATTTTAGAGATAATTTGATGAAACTTGGCACAAGGACGAAGCCTATTGATTTTGGTCATGATCGGCCCATTATTTCACCTAGCCCCCATACAAATGTTCTCCCGGAATAGAGTTTTAACACTCAAAATACCTTAAAAATTTAAATATTTTAATGAAATTTAACACAAATAAGTATGTAAGCATAAATCCATGTGCCAAATTTCATGAAGATCGGTCCATAATTTACCATAGCTCCCATATGAACCCCTCTTTCGAAAATCACTTTAACGTGCATAAATCCCATAAAAATGTTAATATTAATTTAATATTCGACACAAATAACATATAAGTGATAGTGCAAAATTTCATGAAGATCGGTCCATAATTGACCATAGCTCCCATATAAGACCCAATTTGGGGAATCACCAAAAAGTGCATAAATACATATAATAGCCAATCTCATGAATCAACATAATATTCTGTAATATTATGTTTTTATTTTCCACTTAATACAAGTATAGGTCCATAATTGGCTATTTCCCGAATTTTGGTACACATAGGCAATGGTGTAGGGTATCATATGGTCGGTCTTGACCGACTATACCTTCTTCTCTCGTTTTTTAAATAATTCAGAAACTAAAGAACCTTTAGAGGTATCTGAATAAAATTTCACATGGTCAGAGCTGAAGTGTTTAAAGGGGTACAGGGGGAAAGTGGGTGGCCCTCAAAATTGCCTACCTCGTGTATGACACTTTAAAAAAAAAAATCATTTATGATATGACTAATTTTACAGTTCTCCCCTGACCCGCTAGGGGTGTACTCCTCCAAATCAAGCGTTTTGGAAAATTAATAATATAGACAAGACAAACGATTTACTAATGATTGCCATATTTCGAAAATTGCGAAAGTTAAAAATCTTTAAAGAAGTTATGCTATGATTTGAAAAATGTTTACTAGTAAATTAATTGTAATATACCTTTATTTTGTATCATTTATTTTCAGCTCTGTCAGTCCCGACCGTAAAAAAGAGAAAAAGAAGAAATCGAAAAAACGCAAGAAAGAAACGTAAGTCCCAAATAATATAGACATACAGTATCTCATAAATCTTAGGTTTTCTAGGTCATATTTAAAAAATATTTTTTCTGTTATTCCATATTTTTGGTTATTTTTATAAAAAAGAAATTTTGTTTTATTTCTTTAAGTAGTGTTGGTTTAATTTTGGTTATTTATTTATTGTATTGACTTATTTTTTAATTTAAATAACTTAAAATTTTTAATAAGAAAAAATTGTTAAATGAATTCTTTCTTCTTTATCAATTGCTTCATGTTTTTATTCTCTACTTTCTCTGCATTTTTTTTATTAACGAACCTAAATCTAATCAAACATATCAAACATAAACCAACAGGAATTCTTACGAAAAAGAAATAAAAAAGAAGAGAAAAGATTAAATAATTTCTTGTTCTCTTAAAATTTGACAAGTACTTAATAATCATAAGTTATGTATATAACAACAAATATTTGTTACAAAACTAAAAACGTAAGAATATATAAAATAAAAAAAAAAATAATAATATTAATAATAAAAAACGTACAAATTATATATAAAAAAGGACATAGTTTTTTAATATTTAAAAATTTTGGAAAGCAAAAAAAATCAACTATGTTGTAACTTTAATATTTAACAAACTTGTTTAAAATATACAAAAAACTCATTAATACTCTCTATATTTCTCCCCAACAAAATATTTTTAATACATTATTATCTCTTTATTATCTTATATACATTATGTATTTATAATATAAACAAAAATATTTTTACAATGTCTATAAATTTAAAAAAACGAAAATCCTCGGCTTTAAACCTTTAAAACATTTAAATAAGGGTAAGTAATAAACTTTATTTGCAAATTTATTTTTATATTTTAATTTCATAGAATATATTTATTAGTTTTTCATATTCATTTGTATTCTAGTTTTATTTTTTTTTTTTTCATATTTATGCTTATTTCCTCAAACACATTCCAAACTCTATTAGGAAAAATGTTTAAATAACGACCACTTATTATACTATTCAAAAAAAAAAAAACAATGTTTTAGTTTGAAAATCAGAATAAATATTATTATGATGTTTATTCTCAGAAGTCCGAATTTTCCAGAAAATATCGACGAATTCTTGATAAATTGACAGTCTTCGATGACACACATATTACAACTCCGAACAAACATTGGAGACATTTTTGAAAAAAGAGCATTTCAGTCATCAACGACGACCTGAGTGACACTGCCATGTATAAAAAAAATAAAAATTTGGGTTTTGTTAAGAGGTGAAACCAGGCCGCCTAACTACACTTTCCCATATTGAATAATCAAGCGCGCTTACCATTTTAGCATAGTATCTTTTTAAATTATTTTATAAATGCATTTACTAATCTGGTAGTATATATGCTGATGACATTGTCGTGCAGTGTGTCGTATGTTTGATTTAACTCACGATATTATCGATGGACACTTAAGAGATGTTATCGTGAATATGGCCTGATGTACAATTCGGTATATTTTATTGTACTGCTCGCAATGTCCACCAAAGAATCTGTCAAAATGTGTCATTGAAGGTTATGATAAATTATCAAGACGATGTAAAATTTTCTGCATTACTCCGACAACTAGCTTAGTTTATCGGTGTCGCCCAAAAAACAAAGGAGCACGTCTGTGATAAAGTTTGTTTTGCCATGACCTTTTCATAACTTTGTATAATATTACAGCCGATTTAAAAAATATTTTTTTCTATATATAACAAGGTAACCGTATACTAATAAATATTATAGGATTTCGTTATTTTCACTCAGTCACAGAGTAAACATGTACTTTTAATTTAAGAAAATCGAAATTTGTTGACACAATTTTGAAGAAATTATTTTTCCAAATGCGTAACCATTAAAATAATACAATAAAAAAAAACAATAAAATATATATTGTGTTTATGTACTTTTAAAATACACATGCAAACAAACTTTTGTATACGTAAAAAATTTTTTATCACCAGTCTCATAACATTTCTTATAATACTAGTATTTTAGTTTACATGTAGGATAATTCTCTCAGAGAGCTAATTTGATATAAAAATCGCTGGAGACGCTATGTAAAGTAAAATTGTTTGTTAGTACCCATATGTGCTAAAAAATTACAATAGTTCAAAATTTAGGGTAACCCAAACTTTGTTGCTTATGTTCTGCACAGCACTGTATGTACATGTGTTTTTTGACAATTATGAAATATATAAATCTCTGACCGATTTAGATATTTGTAGTATTTTTATATTATGAGTACGGTAAAAGAGACACATCTGTCATTGCAAATTTTCTTGAAAACAAAGTAGCTTGGAATCATTTTGATAAATCAAAAAATATATAACAAATACTTTGTAGTTTTACAAAACAATGTGTAAAACGATATGTCTTTGTTTTTAGCCTGGAAGCATTTGAATAAATCTAAAGTGTTTCCTCTGTAATGTTTTCTGTTTGGTAATAAAAATTTTTTTATTGTTAGTGCTCGATATCAAAACACCATAAAATCAATTATGATTGGTCACTTTGGTTTCAGATCTACACATTACACATATACATAAATTACAAATATCACTTCCGTTTTAGATCTAGCCAAATTATTTAGCAAAAAGTATACATGAGAGTGTTCCGAAAAAGATATTTTTTAGATTTGCATATGGGAACATCTCAAACAATGTATATTGGTAAGCAGAATACGGAAAAATATTTTAACAATTAGCAACTAAAAAAATTCATCTTTAGTAGTTACCTTGCAACCACTGAAAACAAAGTTTAGAGCTGTTTTTGCGTAATACGGCTCAAAAAAGTCATCATTTTCAGCTTGTTTTAAAAAAATATTTCTCAATTTTCCTTCATGGGATTTTATTCCTGTTGATTACTTTAACTTTATTACAATGCAACTTTTCAATATTGTAAAATTTGTATATAAGAATAATGTGCGCGCCAAAATTATAAGGTCACTTTTCTTTGCACCGTGTATTAAAAATTACAAGGGGTATTTGATTGTACTGATAGGTAAAATATTTATTACTAAAAGGTGTTCCTGTATACACCGTTTGGAATTATATATTTGACAATTGATCTCTTTGTAGACAAAAATTATGAAACTGTGAACTTTCTCATGCGTCAAAACGATAAGGTCAATTTATTCCTTTTCCCCTAAAATCATATTTTTTACAATTTATTCCTTGACTTTCTTTATTATTTTTTTTTTTTTGATTTAGTCAAGTGATATGCAAGTTAATTATTTTGATTCTAGAAGTGTTCCTAGGAACTCATCCACCCAGCTTTTAAATTGTCCACTTTTACACATCCCTCTAAATTGTACCATCGTTTTGCAAGATAAAAATGCGCAACTAATGCTAAAATGACCTAATCAAATTGAATTAAAATTAAAAATTTGAAAATGATCAGATTACTGTATAACAGTCACTCTAGGGTCCCCAAAACAGGTCCAAGTATATCTACTTTCAATGGCTTTTTATTGAACTTATATTTTTTAAGCATTGAGAAGTTCACATTTTCAAAATTTTTGTCTACCAAAAGATCAATTGTAGATTAAATAATTCCAAACGGTGTATACAGGAACACCTCTTAGTAATAGGTATTTTATTTGTCAGTACCATCAAATACCCCTTGTAATATATTTTAATGCACGGTGCAAAGAAAAGTGACCTTATAGTTTTGACGCGCACCTTATATTGTGCAATAATAAATATCAAACTTTTTTCGAATCAACAGTTTGTGTATAACCATTTTTCAAAATTTTCTTATGAACAGACTCAAAATGACGAACTTTTTGATACCCATTTCGAGACACAACACAAAACATTTGTAGGAAATAAAAAAGTTTTTTTTTCAAATATTTTTTCTTATTCAGCTCAATAATATTCATTATTTGAGGGGTCTTCCTACAAAATGTTTGTCTACGGGACATTCTATTATACACAATCTTAGAACTAGTTTTGCTCATATTTTTGTATATACATATATTGAAAAGAATTTAAACATTCCTTATATATTTTTTTATTTGTTTTTTGTAACACAACAACGTTGGTTGAACATTTTAAACAAAACAATTATTTTCTCATCTTTCTTTTATTTAATTATTTGGAAAAGACTACCAGTAAAGAAGTATTATTCATAAGGTAAACAAAAATCAACAAGTGTGTTTCAACAGTTTTTAGAATTGTTTCCGCTACAGTCTATATACTACATATACATAGGATAAAATATAAAAAAATCAATCCATTTATTATTTTCAGGGACTGTTAGCAACAGTTATTTTTGAATTTTTAAACAAAGAAGCGGTTAGCACTAAATATCGGACAACCGATTTAAAAACACCATTGATTAACTCGACTTTCATAAAGTACTATGCTTTAAAATTTTTGATTTTTACCTTTTTGTGCAAAAATAACAAATATTACCTAATTTTTATTTTTTTTTTTGGATCAAACATAACAATAATTTTGAGATTTGTATATTTTCGATAAAAAATAACAGTTATTTTGTTTTTATTTTTTAGAGCAGATCATTTGTGTTTTTTATGAACTGAAAAATCATATTTTTATGCACATATTTTTGTAAATTTATCAAATCATAAGTCGAAATAATAATATATTCATGAATACATTAATTTATAATATTTGTAATCGCTAATTTATAAATTTTAAAAATAAAAATTTCGCGAATTCATTAATTTAAAAATACAAAAATTTATATATTTATATGAACTTACTTATGTATGTATGAACTTATGAATTTATTAATTGATGAATTTATTTATGTATTTATAAATTTATGAATTTTTGAATATGAATATGCGAATTTTTGAATTTATAAATTTACAAATCATTTAAAACAATTTAAATTTGTAAAATAACTGGAACAGGATGTGGATATTTATGGTGATGATTTCAGAACAAATCTAAATTTTCTCATAAAAATAAGTGGTATATACGTCAATTTTACAAATCGGGATTTGTAGAGAAAACTAGTGTCGATATAAGAAAATAGTATTAGGGGCTTAGTAATCGTAAATATCGCTTATCCGAATTGACTGAGAAAGTTTTATTTATCTAATTTGTGTTTATTAATTAGTGTCAAAAAAAAATTGCTTTGAATCTTTATGAAAAAATTTTAAAGGAAATCTAGCCTGAAGACGTATGAAGATTTTTTTTCATCCTAGCCAATTTTTCTAACTTCCTAGCCAAGAATTCTATGTGGCTTATGCTAAAAGGATTAAGGCAGAAAAATCTCGTGTATCAAAGAAATCAAAATTCCCACGAAAGCCTTTGATTAAGGATTCATATACATATGCGAGAAAAAGAAATATACGTGAATGAGAGCCTTTGAAAAATATTTCTCTACTTCTAAAAAACTACGTTGTATCCCCTGTTTTCTGGGCTGTTATCGTTTCTACTTATTACAAAAAAAAAAAAATGGAGCGGTAACAAAGAAATTGTAAGTGTACCGAAAGAGGCTAATACATCATATTCTCTATTACTCCATGAAATTGAAAGATATTATGCTCTAGTAAAAAAATGTAAAGGGCATTAAAAGCACTTTATAAAATGGAACCAAGCTTAAAATAATTGGACCTATTCGAGCAAAAAATTAACCGGAAACAAATGTAAATCTTTAAACAAAGTATTTCTGAAAAATAACAGATATTTCTTTTAAAACCAAACAGGTCGTAATTTATTCTTTTATATTTACAACTTGAAAAAGAACAAAAAATGTCAGAAGCAATAATTTATTTTAAAATCAAAAGGTATATATCAAAAACTGAAAAATATTTCATATATATAGTATTATGTGAAAAAAAATGTATAAATAATAAGTTATTTGTGTTAATTGTAAAGAATATTTGTGATTTCGAATTAATGTGTTTTGGGAAATGTCATAAAAACAGTTTAGTGATAATGTAAACGTACGGTTTTTTTGCAGTAGTTTTTTGAAATTTAACTAGTAAAATTGTGCAAATGTAAATCAGTATAACAAAGAGCCAAACAAAAATAATTTATATTTGTGGATGTGGATCAAATGATGAAAATATGCGAATTTTATTGTAAATAATTTCTACTTTAGCCTTCATATGAATTTTACCAAAATTTGTACCCAGCCCATTGCCTATAAGTCTTCTAATTTATTTTTTAGCCTAACTACCATATATCCTGGAGTTTTCAATTTTATACAAATAAAAAGAGGTGTCGTAGAAATTGAGGTCCTTACCTCCCATATATCCCCAAATTAGAAAAAGTATTTCTGGCTAACACATCGTTTTCAATTTTATACAAATAAAAAGAGGTGTCGTAAATTATAAGAATTTTTTTTAGTAAAAATATTATAGTTTTTTCTCTAAATAAAAAAAAAAATAATAATATTTTTAGAAAACAAAAAACTATATTCCTACTTGACATCAAACATTTTTATGAGTATATCACAATAAACAAGCGTAATATAACCAGCTTGGTTGAAGACTGACTTGTATTGTGTGTTTTTATTAATTTCAAGAGCATTACAAAAGAGACAAAAAGCACGTGAGCTTTGTTTTTGGGCTATCGCTGCTTTAGACCCAAAGTAAATATATACAAAGTTTAGAAAAAATCGGAGCAGGAACATGCGTACATTCCATATAGTATGAAATATGAAAAACGCGATAAATTATTAATTTGTCTAATTTTGGCCGATTTCTGATCCAACATTTTTAGTAATTTTTAGTTTTAAATATTTTAAATTTTTAGTTTTAAATCAACATGATATATTTTAACAAAAAGAATTCTTAGACTTTTGCAATAAAAAGAAAATTTAGACATTTTTTGAATTATTATTTTTTTAGTTGTGGAACGTTTTATTTTTATTTTTCAATCAAAATAAATATCTTTAAAGTTCAAAATATTTGCTCATTTGTTGAAAAAATATGTGTGAGATTAATATTTTTTTAATATAAATATTCATCATGATGAAAATAATAGATATCGTTAACGAATATGCCTTAAAAAATATCAGTTTGACAAAAAATTTCAAATGATTGTTCTTTTTTATACTTTTGTTTGAAAAATATTTTTTTATTCGATGAAACCTTTGTTGTTTAATTTTTTTTCATCCGAAGAAAAAAGTTGAAAATAATTTAAATCGTTTTTGATAAATATCACAAACGATTTTTATATTTTTTACTTCGATCCTGATGAAAAGAAATAAATTATGATGGATATTTATTACTATTTTTTTTTAAATAAAGATTGTTCTTCGATTGAAAAAAATAAAAAGATTCTTTTTTTAGTATTAAAATCTCTGTTTTTAGGTTTTAAGTAAAAAATATGTGTTAATAAAAATATTGTATTTTGAATAGGGAATCATGTTTTATCTTTGAAATCAAGATAATGAACTACTGTCACTTCCATATAGTGATGATTAGATTTATGAAATGCTAGGTTCTGATAATACTGAATATTTTGCAATAAAGAAAATCTGAGATCCAAATGTACTTACTTACAACCGTCTAAAACTTTTATAAAACTATAACGAAAAATTACTACCCATTATGAAAATTATGCGCTATTTAATAGCGGAATTTAATTAAATAACAATTTCTTTTCAGTATAAAAAATTCGACATTACTATTAATATATAACATTGAAAATATTCAAATCATTTTGGGTTTCTCTAATTCCTACGCTTTTGTTCACATGCCAACTCCAAAAAACCTTTAGATGTGTTCAGACTAGTCAGAAATTACGTAACTAGCATAAAAAATATTCCAACTTCACCATTTTAATGGAAACACTTTTTAGATGTTTTCTTTTACAAAAAATTGCAAGATCCAACAACTGCAAACAATATTGTTGTTGCACAATTTTATTCAAATATCTGACTGATGTGAACAAAGCTTTAGGAAAATACCGATAATACCCTTATTCTCACAAAAAAGTGTACGAACGTAATAAAAGTATTAATATTTAGTACTTTTTCCTAAAGAATAACACTTTTTTAACGGTAACTAACACTTATTTTACTAAATTCCATTTTTTAATACCCATTTAGCACTTTTTCTCAGAGAAATTCTGGCAACACTGACCCTTACGTTTTCGTTTGTTTTGTTCGAGTATTGTTCGCATAAAATTGAATTAGAGAGACCCAAATCAGTTTTCGTTCGCCTACAAGACGAAGGAAATCATTCCTTCGACATAATGAAACAGGCTGTAATTTTTTATTATTAATTTTTAGTTAATAAATTTTAATTTAATTCCTTTTGTTGTGCTACTGTATTATAATAAATTTATAGTTACGTCCATAGATTGTAACATATATATGAATTTCAATTTTCAAAAACCTAAGACGATAGTTAATAAAACTTTAGTCTAAGAATGAGCTAGTAAAAATTTCATTGAAAACAAAAACAATTATAGTATGAGTATTTTTTCAATTGAGTTTTTATTAAGCTTCATATCTATGTCAATAAATATTTGCTCATGTGTTTTCGTAAAATACTTAATGCAGCGTTATTTTTTTATTATTTTAAAGAATAAAGTTAATGTTGCAATTATCGTGATCATTTGTGGTAACTTTTCAACATATTTATCCAGTTGCTCTTAGATTAGACTGTTAACTCTAATACAAAATCTAATGCAATTTTACAATGAAAAAATAATAAATAACATATTTTAGTGGTTTTTGGGAAAATTAAGCATTTTTATGTAGTTTAGCTGGTTTTTTAAATTGAAAGTTGACAACTTTCAATTTGTAAAATAAAAAAAAAAAAAAAATAATAATAATATTCTGTTATTACTTATATCCTAATTTATATTTTTACATTCTTCGTGGTAACCCCTCGGGGAATGTACTTTTTTATTAAATTAATAAAAATAGTTTGTCAAGTCATCATTTGCAAGATCAAAAAACTCCATTTATTTTTTTGTAAAACTAGTGACCAAGCAAATTTGACCAAATATTTGATAAATGTGAACATAGCTTAACATAGCGTTGTGTTGTTATCGGAGGTGGCTAATTAGCCCCTTATAATAGGTTACAATATTGGTTTATTTCGCGCGAGTTGCTAATTGCGTACTTAACAAGCATGTTATTATTTTGACTCTGTCAAATAGTGAGCGTGTTTGTGTTAATTAGTTCTCAATTCGAACTTTGGCGACGAGTTATGGTAGAAGGTCAATGTAGATGCACGAGGCGACATTCGTCAATCTACTGATCAAATTTTCTTATGCGCTCGCGCGGTCCATGTAAAAAAGTTGAAATAAATTCAACTTCGACGCGTGGCCGCGTGACATAGCATTGACAGATTAAATGCCGCGTATATTGGCCTTCCGCTATTAGGTGTCACTTACCAGATGATTGAATATTGTTTACGAAATTAATGAAACATTTACATGAACCAGAAGCAGTAACGAAAATTATGATATTACGTGTAAGAATATCTATGAGTTTTGTAAGTTTATAAGAGTATTAAATAGCTTTTACGAATTTGGATTTTACCTTGAAAATATTAAAGTAAGGGTTTATACCCAGGAAAAAATTTAGAACCTCTTCTAAAATCATTAGAACTGGTGTAATCAGAACCACTTCGGACTCTTTAATAACATCCTCAGAACTAGTGGTATCACAATCAATGCTGACACCAGTGGTCCAGAATCTATTTTTGGTTCGAAATTAGTTTTGAATAATGTTTTAGAGAGCTAGTTCTTAAGAAGTAATTCTGTATAACTTCTATATCACTTCTGGGAATAAATTAATGGTTCTTGAATGACTTCCTAGAACTGTTTAAAAAGAACTTGCATACAAATTTCATTAGAATAAACAATTAAAAAAACTTGTTCTGAACTAGTTTTAGAATCGTTTTATAGAATGAATGTTGGCTAGATAAGACTTCCTCAGAACTAGTTCTGCAGGTGACAATTTAAAACAAAAATCATTAGTCGTAACGCCAAAGTAGAACAAGTACAGGACATTTTCGTAGGTTCTGGAACTAGTTGTAGAACTAATAAAATTTTTCCTGAGTATTTATCAAATATATTCTTCTTATTTTAAAAACGATGTTTTACATTTTATTTTAAAATTAAAATTTTTTCCAAGTTTGAGTTATCAAATGAATTTTTTATATAAAGAAAATCGAAATTGCCTTCATGGTATATGATTTCAAATCGAAAACAGAAGATTAAGTGAAATGCCGCTCATATGACAGCTATATCATTTGTTTTTCCTGGTTTTTGGTAGGAGTTGTTACGTGGGCATAAATAAGGAGACAATTGGCTAGAAACAGTACAGTATATTTTTACGCACTCTTAAAGAATTCCAGAAATTATAATGGGAATACTAATTTTTTAAAAAAATAATTTTAATCGTCTTTTTTATTATTATTAACATTATTTACTCTCAGATTCTGAAACAAAATTTAAATGAAATCGAATGCGATTTCATTCAATTTACAAATTTTTTTGAATAAATGTAATAAATATATCCCAGTAAAAATAAAAAAAAAATAAATTTGAATATGATTTTGTGTCCTATACATACGGTGACCATATTTTTTTCAGCAAAATAGAGAACAGGAGAAAATAAAATACACTTACCACCATTTTCTAAATCAGGTTACTTTAACCGTCAAAATTTCAATTGTCAATAAAGTTTTAAACATTACAATATTGANTGTTANANNAATNNNNATTTNTTNATTNANTTNAATNCAANTACAAANAGAAAGCAAATAATAAAAACAAAAAGATNCAGCAANAAATACNAAATATTTTTTGTACTTCAAAATATGANNATATTTAAAANAGCGTTTTAAAATCCATTTTTAATATTACAAAATCAACATGAAAAAAAACTAATAATATTATAAATATTGTGATAAAAATATTTAA